>WSYH01019102.1:0-10441 GCA_036426205.1 Ascaphus truei
CAGTCAGTGGGTGTGTGTGTGCGTCAGTCAGTGGGTGTGTGCGCGTGCGCCAGTCAGTGGGTGTGTGTGTGTGCATGCACCAGTGCGCCAATCAGTGTGTGTGTGGGTGTCAGACGCATCAACTTCTAAAGTAAAAGGAAGACTAACATCGGGATGTCGCAGAATGGGTGCCGAGACGAAAGCTTGTTTCAGGGTTTCAAAGGACGAGACGGCCTGTGGAGGTCATACAGACGGGTCAGCTCCCTTCTTTGTAAGGGAAGTAATGGGAGCCACACTGGTTGAAAATTTTCGGGTGAATTTCCTATAGCAATTGGAGAAGCCCAAAAAAACGCTGGATGGCTTTGAGAGAGTTGGGCTGAGGCCAATCCAAAACAGCCTTAAGTTTTTCAGGGTCCATAGAAAATACTTTATCTGAAATTATATAGCCTAAGAAGGCAGTAGAGGCTTGACGAAAAAAGACATTTTTCGAGCTTAGCGTAGAGATTATTGACACGAAGGCGAGCGAGAACGAGCCTGGTATGCTGGACATGATCTTGAAGATTTTTAGAAAAAATGAGGATATCGTCCAGATAGATGATTATGAAAGAGTTGAGTACATCACGGAAGACATCATTCATAAAATCCTGAAAAACAGCAGGAGCATTGCATAAGCCGAAAGGTATTACAAGATACTTGTAGTGGCCTCTTCTGGTATTGAAGGCAGTCTTCCATTCATTGCATTCTCGGATGCGAATAAGATTGTAGGCTCCTCGGAGGTCTAGCTTAGAATTTTTTTTTGCCCCTTGAAGCCTATCAAAAAGTTCAAAGATCAGCGGAAGGGGGTACCGATTCTTGACTGTGATGAGATTAAGCCCTCGGTAATCAATGCATGGTCTCAGGGATCCGTCTTTCTTCTTGACAAAAAAGAAACCGGCACCAGCAGGGGACAAAGAATTACGAATTAATCCTTTTTCAAGGTTTTCTTTGATGTATGCTGCCATGGCTTCAGTTTCAGGGAGAGACAAGGGGTAGGACTTACACATAGGAAGAACAGCGCCGGGAACCATTTCAATGGGGCAATCATAAGGTCTGTGAGGACGTAGAACCTCTGATTGTGTCTTGCTAAACACGTCGATGAAATCTGCATATACTTCAGGAAGAGCGGAGTCATTAGCCGGGGGTGTTTCTACTCCCGCCAGGACTGTGGTAAGAGAAATGACCGGCAATGGTGAGGAGTCTGACTATGGCTCCCACTGGACTGTCTTGCCATCCCTCCAATCAATGCGTGGGTTGTGCTGCTGTAGCCAGGGTAATCCTATGATAACTGGAATGGCGGGAGAGTGCATCACGTCAAAGGATATGATTTCTGTATGAGTACCGGTAGAAAGTGTGAGAGGAAGAGTCTCTAACATGATGAAGGCAGGTTGCAAAGGACGACCATCAATAGCTCAAGGCCAATCGGCGACTTCTTGGCGATGAGCGGGATCTTGTTACGAGTAGCAAAATCTTGATCCACAAAGTTAACACCGGATCCTGAATCAAGAAAAGCGGCGGTGGTTACGAGAAAATTCGGGCCTTCAAGCGAGACTGGAAGCATAATTCTCTTAGGTAGTTCCTCTTCAGAGATAGGGTGAGAAGATATTGACCCCCAAATAAGTACTTCTTGCCCCATTGGTCGTGTTTGTTCTTTGGGCCTTAAAGGACATAAACGTACCGTATGCTCAGGAAATCCACAGTAGTAGCAAAGACCCTCATTCCGGCACGAGCCCTTTCGGCAGTCCTGTCAGGGGTTCTATCGGCAGTCATGTCGGTATTATGGAACTCTTGACTGGCGATCTGCATGGGTTCCACAGCCTCTGGAGCAGGGCGAATAGCTGGGAAGGATCTGGGAAGAATAGGATGAGGAGTCAAAAATCTGGGGCGCTGGCGTTCATGACGTCGCTGCTGAAGGCGCTGATCATACATATTGTGATCAATTCCTCCAATTCCTGGGGCCTGGGCTGGACTGCAAGTTAATCCTTTACAGAATCGGCCAATCCTTGCCAAAACACAGCAATAAAGGCTTCTTGGTTCCAATGCGTCTCCGCTGCGATGGTCCGGAATTCCAATGCGTATTTGGCTACGGACCTACAACCTTGAGACAATTGAACAAGAGAAGCAGCGGCAGTATCTCTGCGGGCGGGAATATCGAATACCTGCTGGAATTCTTCGCGGAAGAGCTGGAAATCCTGGGTGTGGTCCGCACGCAACTCCCAGATGGGAGAGGCCCATGCCAAGGTGTCCCCTGTTAAAAGAGACTGGGAGACATCTCAAACTGTATTTCACATTGGTTCAAAAACCCACGACAGGCTAGAGGGTCACCCGCATATGCTTTAGGCATAGGAATCCTGAGTTCTGATGGCCGATCGCCACCCTGCGCGGCTAGGGCCGGTGGCAGAATACGCTGTAGAGAAAGCTGGGAAAGCTGTTGAATCAGGCCTGTGATCTGAGTTCCCAAAGTTTGAATGCATTGCGCAAGGGTCCCGATTAGTTGGCCCACCTCAGTCAGGTCTGTTTCTTTTGGGCTCTGTATAATGTCACGCTGTGCAGCCCGCAGACCAGACCAGTCCCCTGTACTGAGGTGGGATGTTGAATATACACACCGACAGCAGAGGGAGCGGGTCCGGGATGTGGTTGTAGCGTGGCCAGGCCTGGGTTAAGATTCAGAATAGTCGTTGTACTTGCCAAGTTCAGGAGTATAGAGAGTTCCGTAGTAAATCTGTTTCCGTGTCCGAGGGTCTGAGAGGTAAGAATCGTGATGGGTAAGCCGAAGATGGGAGCCAGAGAAGGTAGTCAGACAAGCCAGTAAAAATCTGCAGGAGTAAACACAAAAGGGAGCACGACACAGTTTCCAGGCTACACAGAAATCTAGGAGCTATGCAGAGCAAGGAGGAAGTGACAGAGCAAGGTATTTAAAGTGGTATCCACCAATCCGGACGGGGGCGTGACGAGGAGCAGCTCGAGAGGCTGAGAGTAACAGGGCTCAGCTGACAGTGCAGGGGGCGTGACAAGGAATCCCGCACCGAGCGGGGGGCGAAGGCAGGCATGGCGCGCGTGTTACAAGTGCCAGGGATAGATGCGCGCTCTGTAACACCAGCGCGAGAATCCAAGATGGCTGCCACGGCGTGAGTAGCGGTAAGTGCCGCACGGCGGCAAGGGTAGCGATGGGGGGCAGCGACAGCTGCAGTACTGGTAGTGGGTAAGGAGGGGTCACATCGTGGCCCCCAATTCCTTACACGTATGTATTCAGGTGGATCAACGCCTTCAGGAAAGGCGGCTTGAACGCCATCATGCTCGCTCTCTCACTCCTATGCCTTCTAACCGCAGTCATACTCCCACTATTCTCCCAGCTCGCGGCCCCAGAAACCATGCAGTTAGGAAGTCATCAACTCTCCTATTCTGAGAAGCAACGTCGGATGAATGAGGGCTTGTGTTTCTACTGCGGTCTACCTGGACATCTGGTGCGCCGCTTTCCTATGGAGCCGGGAAACGCCAACACCCAATGAGGTATGGGGGTAAACTCATTGGGTGCTATTTCTTCTTCTCCTCCTACTAATGGAAGACTACCAAAAAGGATTATGCTTCCGATCTTCCTCGAGTCCTGACTTCCGTGTATCCGCATCCGCTTTTGTCGACTCCAGGTCTGGGGGAAACATTGTGGACCAGGATTTTGCCAACAAGCACAATATCCCTATAATACAGAAGTCCGTATCCGTCGGTCTCGAGGCCACTGATTGAAGACCTCTCCAGCCAGCCTTCATTACTTTGGAGACAGTTCTTCTTTCCCTCTCCACGAAGGATGGCCATAAAGAGAAAATTTCCTTGGATGTAATTCACTCCCCTGTGGTGCAGGTGATCCTGGGTCTACCTTGGCTCCAACACCACAATCCCCAGATAGACTGGACTGATAACAAACCTATACAGTGGGGTCCAGTCGCTAAGAGTCCTTCTACACCCCCGTACAAGTCGTTGCCGGCCTATACACCACCAAACCTGCTAACCCTTCTCTCCCTGTAATATATTCAGAGTTTCTTTTTTTTTTTCAAATATTTTTATTAGGCAGATTTAGAATATACATACAGGGGTCAATATACACAGCCTAATACAGAAAACATTTTTGTATTTTTTGGGGGGAGAAAGGTAGCAAAACCTGTTGTCATAATGTGGTGGACTTCCGAAAAAGGAAAGACCAGGGAAAAAGAAAGAGGGGGAGAAAGAGTGTCCATCTTGGGAGGTCTCTTACTAAGTACGGAGTGTCACAAGCTTCCTTTTCCCAGTGTTCTATCTTCCGGACTATACCTTGGCGATTTAGACTTGTTCTATAAAGTTATCCATGGTTCCCAGATTCTATAGAAAGCTGTTGTGTTTTGCTTAAGGAGCGCAGTTAGTTTTTCCATAAGCATCACCTCGTTTATTTTATTTTTTTAACAGTCCTTTGCTGGGGGGAGATACTTTCTTCAAGGAGGCTGCTACCTCACTGTCACGGTTGTGCTCGCCACAAACCAGGGTTGGACCGTGTGGCTGAGGTGGGGTTGTATAAGCACCGACTTTAGACCGCGCAGGCTGATCCAGATTGCGCAGTTCGTAGTCATACATAGAAGGGTCGGGACTGGAGAGAGCAGCGTAGTCAGTGGACGAACCAGGGTCAGGATTGGAGACATCATGGTTAACGTAGTCCAAGCAGGGAGTCGGCAACAGGATATCAAGCAGGTCTTCCTGCTTCAGCGAAATTGCTGCAGGTCGGGAACGGGGTTTGCGCGAGTGGCATCCACAGCCCATGGTGCCGGTCTCAGGAAGGAGAAGGCTTACCGGAGAGGGCACAAAGCCAGGCAGCACTGGTAAACTAATACTTCAGCGCAGGAGTACAGGATGAGCCTGTGCGAGGAGAGACAGCTTCAGACCTCGGGACTCAGAGACAGGCCTCTGCTATGGGCAGCAGGCCTCAGGAAACAGGGAGCTGAAGTTACGCTGGAGATCCACCACTTCTGCACAGGAACCAGGACATGGCCTCTGCAATGGAGAGAGAGCAGCAGGCACCAGGAAATAGGAACATGAACAGCAACAAGGCGGCCAAAAAGGTAGCTGTGGCAAACACAGTGAACATCCAAAAAGGATTATGCTCGGCAGAGAAGGATTGTGGGAATGCAGTACTTAAAGGCCAGCGGGCCAATCCCCGGAGGAGGGTGTGAGGGCACTGCTCCAATGAGTGAGTACAAGGCTGGAGCTGCAGTAAATAGCTTGCACAGCTGCTGCAGATACCAGGGGGAGTGTTCCAGGACTGCACAGGTCTATAAGGCAAGGTAAGCAGTAAACTGAGGTGTGGATTCCCTACAGTACCCCCCCTTCAGATAAGACCTCCGGACGAACATAACCACTCCTAGAGTTGGGGGACCTGGAATTGTTCCGGAATTGTCTAGGATTGGGGGTAGAGTCTTGGTCCAGAGACTCGTGGGCACTCCTTTGCGTACCCTCACCCCCCAGTGAGAACTGCAGCCAGACAGGGCCATCCATGGGTCTCGGGGACATTGAGTTGTTCCTAAAGTGCTTTAGGCGGGAAGGGGATCCGTAAACGAGCAGTTTATTGGCGAGTACTGTTCAAGGATATGAGAGTGGTGGTAGAGAAATCATTGGTACGTGGCTCGCCACGCGAAATGGCTTGGAAATCCAAGGCTGTGAAGAACCAGGGGGTTCCGGAGCAGAAACGGCAGAAGGACCCCCACTGGGAGCCCAGTCCCTAGTAATGGTACCAGAGTTCAGGACAAGCGGCACCGATAGTTGATCGAGTATACCAGGCCGACCCTCCGGACAGCCAAAGTCTTTGCTGACGTTTGCACGTAGGAATTTGAGAGGATCTTCTCCTCCAGAGATTTTCCAGGTAGTGGTCAGCGAGGGTATAGGGTGGGTGGGAGCATTGCCAGGTATTGGTATTAAAGATGACAAGACAAGCAGTAAACCAGGTTTAGGGACCGAAATCTTGGGGTACATGTCACAGTAACTTGTGATAGGATATAATATACACTAAATAACTGGGTTTAACTGAACACGACTTAGATATAATAAAGAGAATGTATTCCTTAGATAGGTGAACACAGCAGAGTACAAATAACAGACAAGAAATAACACTTACTTTGGAATTGGGATGGTGAAGTAATCAGGAAACAGGATTAGCAATTCACACAGCAATCAGGCATCAGGTTGTTGGTAAAATTGAAGACAATGAGCATAGGACTGACACTGGTTTCTATGCAATTCCAGTCCTATACCTTATCATTGAGGGCATATTATTGGAGAACAATTACCTGCACCCAATCTCTAACGTGGGAACATTGATAGATCATGCCCCCCAGCTAGTTGGCACATGCGTACTTCTGGCCCTGGGGGTCTCATTTCTTTAGCCCCACACAAAAGTCAGGGTGCTTACATGTCTACCAGACCTGGATCTGGTCAGGAAACCCTTTGTCTGTAGGTGTGAATTACAACCCTTACAGATCACTCAAGCCCTGTGTTTCTCTGCCCTAATGTATACAGCCAGAGTGGCTGAGCCTTTGATCAGGGGGTCTGTTTTAGACAATGGGTCGCCCCCCTGAGCATTTACAGTTCACAGAGTCAGAAACCTTCGCGGGCTTATACCCCCGCTTCGAAATACAATATATTTTCCAATATCAATGTATATTAAAATAATCCGTTTGGCTGGGCCGAGCGGGCTGAAACTTGCCAGTCCCTCATGCCGGAGGTGACTCTCCATGGTGGCCAAGTTTCAGCTCGCTGCGAGCTACCGAACCGGAGATACAAAAACACAGTTTAAAAACCCTTTTTGAACATGAGGCTTTTTTCCGCCATGCAAGTCAATGGCAGAAACCCAAACTTTGCAATTACCCTGACTCCGTTCTGTTGCCCCGAGAGAGTTGGTATTTGCCATGCAATCCTGCCAGAACTAGGACTACATGGTGGGCGAATCTCAGCCCTCTGTTTTGGACAGAACCGGAGTTATGGGCTCTGGGTTTCTGCTCATTCGGACTTAGTTGTTTTTACGCGCTGCTCTTCCCTCCATCATTGGAGTCAATGGCGTGAACTTCCTGGCTAGCGTGACTCTTTACGGGGGTCCTTAATTCTCGGACCCAGTGTTGGTCGAGTGTGGGGGTTCCTAGGATCTAAGGGCAAAAATAATTTTATTCCTAGGTGCCCTAGAACCTAAGTTTCCCACGCCAATTGTGCTTGGACTTGACCTAATGTGATCAAAGCCCTTTTTCAGAGATTGTGTCCGCTTTTGCGGTCTGCGGTTTTGGATGGCTGCCAACCCGTTCCTGGAGGTCGGCATCGAGGAATCCCCATTGAAATGAATGGCTCCATTGACTTACAATGGGGAACCGCCACTCCTCCTCTCGGGTGCCATCTGCTGGTCTTCTATGGAAACGGGCTCAAACCGCCCGATTCGCCATTGGAATGCATGGAGCTGCAATGGCGACCTATGGGAAGCTGCAAAATGGAGCCTGAAAAGGCGGGAAAATGGAACAAAGGGCTATAATCACTTCCTAACTACTAACCCTTCTCCTCCCGAACGGATCCCAGTGTGAGTGTTGGTGCATACACTGGAATGGTGACAATACATTATTACAGGGGAAGGCACATTTGGATAATGCAGCAAGGTAAAAACACATTCCTGGACCGCAGTCCAGTTAACCCCTTGCCTCCCTGGTGGGGTCAGGGGGTGATCAGTCATATATAGAAGCACATGAACACCGCTGGTAGGTGCTGGAGGGGGGTACTTATCTGCCGGTGCGCTGCATCCAGGGAGGTCCAGACATCCCAGAAGTACTTGAGCAAAGGAATGGAAGCAGGCACACGGTCTTTCTAAAGGTGCAGTTTATTGTGCCATCAAAGGTCAAATGTTTCGGCAAATAGATTGCCTTTATCAAGGAGAGGGCTACAGAACATACTAAACATACCACTATTTATACACAAATGGGTACTCACCCCTCCACGATCACTGCTGCCCTGCTTCTGGATGTCGACACCCCCATTGTGACATCAGAGCACCAGCGCGACGTGGCGTGATGACGTCATGCGCCACCAGGGGAGGATCCCAGGGCTCCACGAGGAGACAGCCTCCCCAATGCCTGCAGCAGGCTAAGATGGCTGTCCTGCAGGATGCTGGACACTCAGGGAGCAGCCCCCTCACTGGCAGCAGAGGCTCCCCTGGTGACATCAACGTGCCCTCACGACGTGACGCGATGACGTCAGACGTCTGGGGGGGGGGGGGGGGGGTGCCCAGGCATCAGACCTGCCCTGGAGTGGAAAAAGACAGCCTGATGCCCAAGGAGACCTGAATGATCGTGCAGGGGTGAGAGCCCTTACATAAACAAACAAGTGTAGTGAGACTTTAATTTATTATAAAAGAACAAAAGTAAATAAAGTGTACAAATTAATTGGATAACCACAGTGTCACCTAATAAAGTGTCTAAAAATGGTGTAGAACTGTATTTATGCTAGCAGCATTGTGTATAGAATGAGAACCTGAAAGGATACATGACACATAGATTAATGCATATACAGCAATCCTTAGAGGAGCATAGTGTTCATAATGGGTCGCAGGGGTCCATGGCGAGACGCACAGAGCCTTACAGAGTTCTTCAGCTACCTCCTGTCGAGAAAGCATTTGAAATTTTGTTGTTCATTAAGACCCCTGCCATTACTTGTCTGCAGTGTGTGGATCCAATAAGCCTCACGCCTCAGTAAAAAGGTTTCTCTATCAGGGTATCCTTGTCTTGGTGCTATGTGTTCAATCCCCATTACTCTAAGGGATGCCACATTGTGTCTGTGTTCAACACAGTGCTGTACCAGTATAATGGGGTCTGTACCCTTACGTATCACACTTTTGTGTTCAATGTATCTCACTTTAAGCATGCGTGTAGTTTTGCCTATATAGACAAGACCACATGGGCACCTGATAACGTACACCACAAATGTAGATCTACATGTTATACGATTATGAATAGTGATTTTTTTTACCACTATGTGGATGACAAAATACGTCCCCGGTAATAAGACTGTTACACACCGAACAATTCATACACCGGAAGTTACCCTGTTTACCGCCTTCTAGGAAGTGGGGCGTATGGTAGTTGTCTTTGTTGTCAGCATGTATCAAGTTGTCTGACAAGTTTCTCCCTCTCCTATAAGCAACCAAGGGGGGTGTCTGACAACTATCTGCTAACACCTCATCATTCTGCAGCAGGTGCCAATGTTTCCTGATAGTAAATCTGACAAAATTACTAGCCCTATTGTATGTGGTGGTGAATACAATACGTTTCTCATCCTTAGTCGCCCTATTAGGAATCACCTCTTTGTTAAGGGCTGCATCAAGCACTGCCGGGGCATATCCCCTTTTAGTGAACCTCTCACGAAGGTCATCCATAGCCGGTGCTAGTTTATCCTGTAGACTAGTGATCCTAGAAACACTCACTTTTTGTGAGAGAGGTAGGGCATTGATGAGGGATGGGGGATGGTGACTGTCGGCACGTAACAGGGCATTTCTGTCAGTATCTTTTCTGTAAAGGTCTGTGCGGAACTCACCATTTTCTTGGGAAATCAGGATGCCTAGAAAGGATAATTGCTTAGAGCTCCAGACATTAGTAAGCTGTAAAGGAGAAGGGAGATTGTGTAAATAATCAAAAAATGACAGTAGCTGATCCTCAGTGCCTGTCCACACAAAGAACAGATCGTCAATATACCTATAATACCCAATTATGTATTTAAAGTATAATGATGCGTATATATACTTCTCCTCAAAATCTACCATATATAGGTTGGCATATGCGGGCGCCATGTTGCTGCCCATCGCAGTTCCCTTAATTTGCAAAAAATGTTCCTTTACAAATTTAAAATAGTTTTTATGAAGGATGAAATGTAATAGGAGCATAATATATTCAGTGGGGACTGTTGCCTGGTAGTGGGCAGATAAAGCAGTTTTACTATATTTAAGCCATCCTCGTGAGGTATAATTGTATACAAGCTGGAGCCGTCCATACTGACCATTATGTGGTCAGTACAATTGCGTGGGATATCTTTGTGTTTGGTTAAAAAGTCAAAGGTATCCTTCACGTATGAGCGTGCTTTCTGCGCTATGGTGTTGAGGAATGTGTCAACATATATGGCTAATGGTTGATTAAGTGAATGTTTAGCTGCTATTATTGGTCGCCCTGGAGGTGACTGGAGATTTTTATGTATTTTTGGGAGGGTATAAATGTAATGGATATTCCCCCACCCCCAATCGCAGATACAGTGAATGTGGGGGGAACCTATATGTTACCAGTTGTGGTGCGTTATACCTGTCAGGCTCACAGGAGGTCTGAGCCTCCGCCAGTGAAAGCCTGGGGTGAATCTTCTGGAACATTCTCGGTTTCAGCGCCTCCACCTGTGTAGG
>WSYH01019103.1:0-10439 GCA_036426205.1 Ascaphus truei
TGATTGAGCCACCTGTGCTGAAGCAGTGATATCCTGAAAACCTGACCAGTTGGTGGCCCTTGAGGACTGGAGTTGGCCACTCCTGCCTTAGAACATGTTCATTAGTATAATGCTGAAGTGGATAATGAGACTATTACTGATTAATAATAAACATGCAATGGAAATGTATTAACATGGGAAAGGGCCATAGTTGTTTAATGTGTGGTCATCAGTTACAGGTATTTCTTCTTCTCAACATGAATTTATCCGTTAGATAGACTTGTCCTTGCATCGCATAATACTTACATTAAATGACTATCTATCTATATATATATATATATATATATATTGGCCCTGGCTGTGCTCAAGGCTGTGACCATGCAGCAAGCTTAAGCCTATAGGGTACCATGTTAAAAATGGTTTTTGAAGCAAAAAGTGGCTCATTTGCATGTCATTTCCCAGAATCCCTTGCTGCAGTGGAAGTGCTGTGTGCTGGGTGATAATGGGGAAAGGCGGGGTTGCAGACCTGCCTATCAAAGACTAGACCACTGCATTGCACACCACCTTTGCTCGACAAGGCAACTGAAAGCCCCACCGTCCTCTGAAAGCAGGATGGACCCAAATCCGGAAAACCGGACCTGTCGGGGTCGCCCGTGAGGTACTGGAGCTGGCCTACCCCTGGTCGCGCCAATGTTATGACACCCATTTATTGACAACGCAAAAGTCGACAACAAAAGCGTATCAACCTACAAACACAACACGATAAGGAGGCAAATTTGGGATGTTTAATTGGAGCTTTGGGTCTTTTCTTCGTTGATTTAAAACTAGGTAGAAGTTCAAACAATTACCACTGAAACACACTTGGTGCACATCTCGATATATGTAGAGTAATGTACATGTGAATTTAATGAGGTGCTCACCCAAGGGTTTGAAAGGGTCCCATTGTTTTCACCTTTGCAATGGTTTAAAAAAAAAAAAAAAAAAAAACGATTCATGAGGACTACGGGGCTATAAAGGTAAGCTCCATGATTTAATATGGGCGTAAAATGTAATTTATAAGTTGACCAACCTTTGTTTGCCCAATTATAGGGCCATGTTGTAATGATTAAAAGTGTTACAGTTATAGAATCAACATCACTCTGTTTTATTTATGGTATTAGACTAATCTAGGCACAGCATCGGTAACTAAATCCACATAATCATTAAATGCATGCATTTGGTCTAGGCATGTGACCTGAAGGAGAAAAGGTGAATACACATACAAAACAACACGAGTTTTTCACATGCTCCCAAATATTCCAAAAGGGTGTTTTTTTTTCTTCTTTTATTTTCTTTATTGGAATAAATTTTCTTACCAGAGGTCCAAGAAATGAAATTTGTGTTCTGGAAGGGAGCTGGACAATCTGTATTCAGCATTTTAAAAAACAGACACAGATTATAAATTATGCTGGGTTTTATAATATATCAAGTACATCGCAATTAATAATTGTAGTTTAAAACTCCGTGGGATTATGTTTCCTTTAAACATTTTTTTTATTATATTTTTTTTGGGATTTTTTATTTTTACGTTTATGTGAAACATAATGCACTGCCCTTTGTATCAAGTGCGTCCTGTCCTATTCATTACGGCACAAGACCTGCATATGTATAAAATGCTTCCCCTAATTATATAAATCATTTAATTATGGGATATTGTGCGCTTTGACACCAGGGTAGGGGTAAGTACCCTCAACACCTGTTAAATTCTAACGGGGACTGCACACTTCCTGAAATGTTACATACTTTTGAGACATATAAAATAATGATAGTTGTACCACCTACAGTACCATTACTTTGCCAGACTTGAACAAACTTGTCCTTGATTTAGGAAACATGATGTGATGAAATACTTTACTAGGCTCCTGAGAATGGTTAATAAGATTGATTTCACAATCTAGTGTAACATTTTCATGGACACTGATCGATTTAGAACATTGGAATATAAAGCCTTTCTATCAAAACCCTTTTATGTATAAATCAAGCGTTGATATACAATTACTAGTCTACTCCTCCGGTGGAGAGAGAAAAAAAAAAACAAACATTGGGGTGGTAAACGTGTCAAGTAATATAATTATAGGAAGCAGCTTTCAGTTGAATCACCTCTGGCCAACATGGGAAATGCTGTGAGTTTAACCTCTTCCTCTCGTTAGTAGTGAGCCCACCTCAGACTTGAACCTTCCCAGCTGGGATTGTTATTTGTTTCTTTTTTTCCCTCAATAATAGGTTGGTTTCCATGCAGACCCAACACCTTATGATGTTTGGCCCCTGCTTTAGAAAAGGGCGTAATGTAGCCATGACCAATATGCATGAGCAGGAAGCCCTCTTTAATCTCCTTCTCGGATGCTGGATAGGGTCCCGTGCCTGTGCAATACTAGGAGCAATCACCCTCAGCACGGTGAGCGTTATAACTGTAACGATATTTCTCATTGAGTAATTTCCTTAGTTGAAAATATTGTCACGATGTGAAGAGATGTCCATAAGTGGCATATTCTGTCTTGCTTTTCTAATAAATTCACCCAAAAAAATATTTCTGCCAGATTTGGTTCCAAACTTGAAAGTTGTCTTCATATTTTTGTCCCACTATCAATCATAGAAACCACCAGCTGTTAAAACATTGGAACTTTATTCTAGAACAAAAAAACACTGCTGAAAACCACTTAGATTACCTGACCCGGGAATACTAATCATTTACGTTTGAGTCAGACCTACTAAAGTCAATGCTACAAATCAAACATTAGCCTCATGATTGTTTTTTTCTTTTATGTCTATGAGGGGCGGGTGAAATTGATAAAGCGACTGGGGGAATAATATTAGTACTCCTATACAGAGTGCCTCTAATAACCCAAATCAGCTATGGTTACATCAGGGCTGAATTTGTTTATTGTACGGTGTTATCCTGGAACCGGGCGCACACCGCTTCGGCTTGGAAACCCCGCCCCTTCCATCTTTATGCCCTGTCTATCTACTCCATCATAAATCAAACCAACCAATCACGACACCGATGCCCCATACTATTAAAGCCAATTGCCGTCTTCTCAATTTACAGAGGGACTTGTGGCTTTTCCCTCATCTTACTTTTCTCTCCATGCTGAGGTAACTCACATGCCACTTTCTTGTCTTTTAAAAGAAGGAGGCAAACTGTCGAATTATTGTGATTTGCTTCCGGAACGACGACCAACCTAACCCTAAAAGCCCCAATGAATTGTCACTCACACTCGTATTGAATTACCTACACTAAGTAAACTGCAAGAAGCGGTCAAATCCCAGGATTCCAGGCTCTCTGGAACGGAAGTGGCCTGTAAATTCAGCAACACTTGGACATCGACAGAGTGTGAAGCATTCACCAGCTGCATGGGTGATTTTAATGAACGTTTTGCGGCTATTCATCGTTTGTATCTTGAGGAGTATTCGGTTTGAGCAAGGCCAGCAAGCAACTAGTCCAAGGTTAACGTTAGCAGTGCAACAAGTAGTACATTATATTTAAAACACTGACGTTCCTGATCGCGTACAATAAATATGGGCACGTGTGTAACAGCAAATAGGAATATTAAGTTAAGATTCACTTGCATCTTCATTTACATATCAATGTATTGCAAAGTTACAACAAATATTCTTGGAATACAAAACGCTGCATTAATCACATTCTTTCACAATTCTTTACTTCTTTAACACCATCAATTCGTCCGGAAACTGCTGGTTTCATTCACTGGGACTTTATGTTGAATGAATATTTAAGCTTAATTGCACATTAAAAAAAAACAAAATAAGTTCTTACAAGGGTCATTTATTTTCTTTTAGAAATATTTTGGAAGGTTGTGGGATTTTTGGCTTATAACAAAGTTCACGGTTCCAAGTGCATGATCCAGTAAAAAAGGGAAGCTATGCTAGGTATTATTAGGGTTCCCGGTGATCACTGAATCATTACTGGTACCTTTATCTCCATTGCACTTTCAGGGGCCATATTCTATGTCTATGGTATATGAAGGCCTTGTAAATATCTGTTAACTATGTTGCCTTCTTTCTTTCTTTCTTCTCCAAATTCAACAAATTGTGCAATCACTGCATTTTAGTACTATTCTTAGTTTTGCTTTTTGTTTCGCTACCTTAACCGTGCGCCAGGGGCGGCCAACTCCAGTTCTCAAGAAAGGGCCACAATCATCTCCAACAGGTCGTTTTTCTGGATAGGTCCTGCCTCTTCCCCTTCCGCACGTCTGGCCTCTCATGTCTATCAGTTCTCCGAGTCTGAGCCTCTGATTGAGCCAATGCAGGCCTCTGATTGAGCCAACAAAACAACCTGTTGCGAAGCAGGGACTTGATTTGTAGCCAAACCACCTGTGCTGGCTGAAGCTGGGATATGCCTGAAACACCTGACTGTTGGTGGCCCTGAGGACTGGAGATTCCCGCACCCGCGTTAAAACGAAACCGCCAACAACAAATCAACCCAACCACAAACTTGTCTTCCTCTACCAGGTGAATAACCGCAACGTTAACAAAATTTTCCTTTCCTCGTGCTGATGCAACAGCATTCAATTATAATTGGGGCCGTTGCTGAAAATAATAGCAACTGAGCTGTTATGCCTAAACATACCCCATTAACTCCTATTAAGAGTAACTTCTTGGGAAATAAGCTTTACACATATAAATCAGGACCTTACACTGCAAGTGACACATGACAGACAAGTGAGTACCTACCAAGAGTAATATGCGATTTAACAAGAATACCACCCTTGTCTGGTATGTCACCATTTTTATGAGTTAATAAACTAGGAGATCCCTGTTAAAATTTAGTGACTTAGTACTAATGTTGTGTTCTGTTAATTGTTCTGTAACCGCGGGCATGTTCAGATTGTGGATCAAGGACCTAGAATAGTAAGATGTGGTGAAAAATCCGCCCAAATCCCTTTTTTCCTTCCCGCACTTTCCCGGCTTTTTCTCAGAAATAGATTTTTACCTAATTTACCCCCATAATCCCATTTGCGTGTGTAAAATCCGTCAAACGTATTTTTGGGGGCCGGTTTTTATCAATCATGCGGATTGCAGGGTCAAATCCGCCATTGCAATTGCAAAACACACCCGTGGGGACGGATTTGTGGAATCCAATCCGTGGATTCAGCAATCCCGTTGGCGGATTCTATTGTAATAGTGCCACGGCATGCTGAAAAGAGGGCCGCGGTTAGAGATTAGTAATCAAAGAAACAGTAAAGGTGAGTATTGGGATTATCGCTCAAGCAAAAAATAAATCCAGGAAGGGCATGAAAGGAGAGGAGCTAACGGGGTGGAAGGAGGAGGGCTTGGCTTGGAAGGGGATGATAAGGAGTGTAACTTTTTAGACGAGAGGCGAAATAGGAGGGGAGAAAGGTGGGCACGAGAGGGAGGGGGAAGTCAAGAGAATAGCGGGGAGAAGCAGAGGGGGGGGGATGAAAGGGTTAAGACATAAGGTGGGTGCCGTTGTCCGTAAAAATGTGGCATCCAAACGGAGAGGAGTTAAGGCGTCTAGAAAGGTATGTGGAATTTGAAGAGGAGGGTTTGCTGATAATAAAGTATAATAGGGAACGAGTAGAATTGTTGAAAACAAAAAAGCAGGGGGTGGTGGAGGGGAAGAGTACAAAGTGAGGCATTGGAGAGTTGATGTCAGTGAAAGAATGCAGAACATGGGATCATCAATGACGGGGGCCAGAGGAAATGCGAG
This sequence comes from Ascaphus truei, assembly GCA_036426205.1. Taxonomy (NCBI): domain Eukaryota; kingdom Metazoa; phylum Chordata; class Amphibia; order Anura; family Ascaphidae; genus Ascaphus; species Ascaphus truei. Next base: position 5,708 of record WSYH01019103.1, read on the forward strand.
AGGAGTTCATCCTTAACTCGAGAGGAGGGGAGACAGAGAAAAAGGAGGAGAGTGACGTGATGGAGGAAGGGTACGGGAGGGTTGGAAGAGAGGGGGTTGGAGAAAAGGGAGAGGCGGAGAGAAGCGCAATAAGAAATGTTCCGCTGAGGCAGGTATAGGTGCAAGGGGGCGGATAGAAATATTACAGAGTTGGGAGACAGTGAGGGAAAAGAGGGGCGGGGGTGGATGGTTGGGGAACGAACAAGGAATGGGGAGCGCTTCCATTGACTGAAAAAGGGGGGAAAACGATATGGGAAAGGGCAGACATACGGAGATAGCGAGTGGATGGGGGACGAGTGAGAAAAAAGGGAAACAAGGAAGGCAGAAGGTGGTTTAGTGGATGGCGTGAGGATGGGGGTTGAGATAAAGGATAGGAAGACAGTTGCGGTGAGGGAGTGTAATGACCGGAGGAGGGTTAGATCGGTGGCCTTGGGGTGTGGGGGGAGTGTGTTCGGGAGGAAAGACCAGAGGGAATAGGGGTAATACGCAGGATAGTACAAGAACTTACGGTAGGGTAGGGGGAAGGGATGGGGGAAAGTAGGGAGTCATATGGGGAGAGGCGGAAAAACGAGAGGAAATATGAGGTATGAGACGTCAGTAGGGGTAGACGGGGAAGGGAAAGGATTAGGCATGAGAGGGACTGAGAGGAAACAAGTAGTTGATAGAGGGAAATGGGGGAGGGAAGTGCATGCACGGCGACCCGAGGGGAGAGAGTAAGTGCGCGGAGTGCATAGATAGAACATATGAGAGCTAGGAAAGAAGGGAACAAATGTCGAACGTAAGGTGTGCGAATGCGAGCCGAACTTGAGTCTAGGAATAAGGGAGGGAGAGATAGGGGAGGCCCAATGTGGTAGTGATGGGGGGCCGAGCATAAGTGAAGGGATTGGGATGAACGTAAGGGAAGGTAGAATAAATGAGCTCGAAAGTTTTTGGGTGAGGGCTAAGATCAAGGGATAGTGAATGGAGGGATGGAGAGGGGCGGAGAAGAGATGGAGGATGAGTGTGTTATTATAAATGTAGGAGAGGATCACAAGGGGGAGGGGGTACAGATAAAGATAAAGATGAAGCTACAGAACACGAGGAATGGGGGGAGCCTACTGTGATTGGAAGGTTTTGGCCTCGGTGTGAGAGCGGGAGCGATAAGGGGAATGGAGCAAGAAAGCGAGTCAAGATAAGGGGGTCAAAGAGAAGATTAAAGGAAGGTGAAATGGGTGGAACTTATCTAAGGCGAAAACAGAAGAAGAGCGGGAGAGGGTTCCGGGGACCTGACGAGGGGCGAAAAAGAAGGGAGATTAGTGCGAAAAGAACACGGTATAGGCTTGTAACATGATGGGGTGATTGAGGAAGAGGCAGGATGAATGAACAAAGAACGAGAGAGTAAGTGCGTGAAAAAGGAAAAGGAAGGTGAGGGGAGATATATGAAGAGTGGTGATTAGGGGGTGGGGGTTGGTAAGATGGGAGAGAGTGAAGGAGGCATAGAGTGAAAAGAAGGGAAGACGTGTAGACGAAAGGGTGGAGGTCAAGGAGCAGTATAAAGGGGGGCGGGACTGACAAATGAACGGGAGGCGAATTGTGGGGGAGTAGATGGAAGGTGGGCGGGGGGTAAGAAGGTGAGGAAGAGGCAGAAGAGAGAAGGGGGGGGAAATACAGAAGAAGATAATAAGAGGGGAGGAGGAAGAAGTCGAATGTAAAGGTAGGGAGGATAAACAATGAAGTGAGCAAGTGGGAAGGCAACAAAGATGAGGGGGGAAAGGAAGAAGGAAGGAGTATGGGGAGGAGGAAGACACGTCTAGAGGAAGGAGGTTTAAGATCTGAGAGAACGAACAAAGAGGAGATAGTCAGAGAAAGTCGTTGGACGGGGAACGAGGGAGAAATAAATTCTGGAAGGAATTGAAACTGCGTCAGAGAAGGAGTTAGGGCGCTATTATTATCGGAAAATAATCATGACGATAGGATTGGCGGGAATTGTTAAGTAGAAGAGGGGGGGAGAGCGGCGAGAAGGCGTAAGAGCGTTCCGAGGGGGGATGTGTTAAGTAATAATGGGTCAGTGTGAGTGAAGAGACAGTTGATCTACGACTTGGGACGGAGGGGATTAAAGGGGGGGGAGGAGAGAGGCGGAGCAGAGAGGAGGGGGGGAGGCGGTGGTGGGTTATGGGATAAGAACTGTAGCGCGTAGCGAAGAGAAATAGGTGACTAAGAGCGGTGAGAGATAGGGGTGAATTGGGGTGACGAAAAATGCGGAGGCAGGGGAGAAAGTAGAGACGGTAAAAAATAAGGTAGGGGTTCGGGTGGAATGATTCTACGTGACTAGACAGTAGGGTCCGAACCGGGCTATAATGGCTCGTTACAAGTCATCCCACGGGTTGGAGTACCCGTATGTTCCTGAGCCATTAATGGACGAACATAGAGAGAACAGGGATAGGTGGCTCCGGAGAATATTGAGTCACTTAGTCAGTAAGGGGAATGATGTGTTGGGGAATAAGGCCGAGGAACGGATAGAGCACTTAATCCCGCATATGGGCCATTGGGAGAAATATCCACAAACCAAGGTAACATATAGGCCCGAGAGGGGATTACCACGACATTATTCTGTTACCGTTCTAGATATGGGGGGTAGGGAAGTAAAGAAACCGGACCCCTTATCACTATTTTTTAGGTGGTACTTACTGCGCATTACCGGGTCCTGGCTGCTGGTCGTGGGCGGGCTTGGCGGATGACTGTATTCATGTGTACTGCATTATGAGAAAATTTGTGTGATGTTAATTATGTTTTTCCGTTACAGTGCCTTCCTGGAAGAGGTATACAAATTTAGGTCCCAGCGGGGTCGATGGGATTCACCAGGGGGAGAATGTAGCGGTCATGTAAAATGCCTACATCATCTCTCCTGCTGGCACAAGCCTGGTAATGTGGGAATGCCCAGCAGTAATCATGGAGGTGTTCCTCACACCCTGGTGGGGTCCCTGTGTATGGATGGGACTGGTCACATGCTCTGACTCCATGGTTAGTGATGTCAAGGTGTGTCAGCCTCAGAAGTTACATAAGGCACAGCACTGTTGTCTAACAGTTAGTTCAAGGCTAGTACATTGGGAAGGAGTTCAGTTCCTGCAAGGTGTTTGCAAGTTTCAGAGACTAGTGGATGATAATGTTATAGTAGCTGAATAGGAGTCTTGTGTCCAGACCTGGCACAGAGCCGTGAATCCCTGATCAAGGAGGCATACCTGTCAAGGGAACCGGGCACGATGACTGCAATAAGAACCCCATTGTGGAGGGCAGCTATGCCCACCGTGACAATAAAGATGGAGCTGATCAGAGAACCCCTGTGGTGGAGAGTCAAAGATTACACAGGAGGTTGCACACCGAGGAGTTCCTCACCAGATCATCCCCATGCGGACCGGGACCTGATGAGGTGGAGGCCTGCACTGGAACTAGTTGAACTCAGCACACTACCTCCGCTGCCTGTCTGACGGGTCCCTCCCCACACACCATCATGCGGGAGACTCAGGAGTCCTGTGTTGCCAACAGGTGCACCATCCGACACTACCACACTGTAATGGGGGCCGGTTAGACCACAGGGGCCAATGTGAGATTGGGTGGGTCAGGCCGGGCCAGAAATACCGTTACATATATATATATATAAATAAAGCAGAAAATAGCCGTGTTAGTCCAGTTGCAGTAGGAGAGAGAGAGAGAGAGAGAGAGAGAGTATATATATACACATGCGCTGAAGAGACCCATTAAGGTCGAAACAGCTGTCTTGTGGGTGGTTTTTCTGGGTATGCACCTTAACCCTGGCTGTGCTCAAAGCTATGACCATGCAGCAAGCTTAAGTCTATGGGACCATGTTATTAAAATGGTTTTTGAAGCAAAAGTGCTCATTTGCATGTCATTTCCCAGAATCCCTTGCTGCAGTGGAGTGCTGTATGCTGGGTGATAATGGTGAAGTGGGGGTTGCAGACCTGCCTAAGACAACATGCAATGAGCATACAGTTTTTTTTACATTGTTTTTTTTTTTACCACACAACACACACACACACCACCAACACTGGATGCACATTGATTTTCGTTTACTCTTTGTTCCTAATTGTTACGTATATTGTTTTCAATAAAGTTTAGAAAGAAATAAAAAAGAAATGCGCTGTTATGAGGTGGTCTCCTGTGCGCATGCGCTGTGTTATGAGGCGGTCTCCTGTGCGCATGCGCTCTGTATGTTTCGCGTTCTCCGGCTCTCCCGTGGACCCCGCTATGTTGATCCCCTTCTTCCGCGCGCACGCTGTTATGAGCCGTTCTCCTCCTGCGCGCATGCGTAGCGCATGCGTCCCCCCCCTCCTTCCGCCTCACAGACCTCCTGCGCATGCGCAGCGCATGCGGTCTCACCTCTGCCCCTCAAGCCTCTCCTGCGCATGCGCTACCTGACGTTATGTGCGCGTGCGCAGTCGGTGTTTCCGGCTCCGGTCTGGCGGTGACTGTTCTCCGGTGCGGGGGCGAGTACCGGTGCGTGGGCCACCGGGCGGGGGTGTGTGTGTGTGTGTGAGACCGGGAGTATCATGCAGGGAACCACTGGGCCCAGGAGCTGACAGTCTAATGAGAGAGAGAGAGGGGGAATCACTGGCCCCAGGAGCTGACAGTCTAATGAGAGAGAGAGAGAGGGAAATCACTGGGCCCAGGAGCTGACAGTCTAATGAGAGGAGAGATG
>WSYH01019104.1:0-10439 GCA_036426205.1 Ascaphus truei
TCTTAATCAGGGATTCGTTCAGTTTCCAGTTTGCTCCCGGGCTAATCGGCCTAATTTGCGTGCATCTCAGCTCTATTGATGCGTGGTCCGACCATGAAATGTCATGAATTATAGTGTCGGAGATTTGGGGGACCATTCTGCTCGACACGAAGAAGTGGTCGATCCTGCTGTAACTGTCGTGGGGGTGTGAGTAAAATGAATAGCTTAGCTCGCCAGGGTGTGGTTCCCGCCATATGTCCACCAGGCAGCCTCTCCGTAATCCTTCTAACAACGTCGAAGTCCCTGCTTGCTTTTCCCTCTCTTGCCTAGGGGATCTATCTATGCGGGGGTCTATGACTTTATTGAAGTCTCCTGCGACTATTATATTTCCTACTGCCCATCGCTGGAGCTTGAGAATAAATGTGTCCAAGAACTGGGGATCTCGCTCACATGGGGCATAGACGCACGCCAGGGTCACCCTACACTGCTGTAGAAGTCCCACCAGGATAATATATCGACCGTCTGGGTCTCGCTTTATCTGTTCTACCTCGAAGGGGACTCTATTGTGGAATAGTATCGCAACCCCTCTTTTCTTCTTTAGCTGAGGCGAGGTAAAATCGTCTAAAATTTTTGTCTATGAACCCTGGGTTTTTGCTGGAGCTATAGTGCGTCTCTGGGAGGAAGAGAACGTCTGTTTTCCTGCGTTTAAATTCTGCAAAGGCGATTCTGCGCTTCTGCGGGGAATTAAACCCCTTAACATTTTGTGAGATGAACGTCAGTGCCATGTGTGTGTATATAGAGAGCCTGTGTATACAGAGTAAAGACGAGTCCTACCCGTGCCTCGTATCCGCGTAGGGCGCCAGGAGCGGCTGTGTTGTTTCCATGTTGCCTTTGTACTTCCTCTGTGGGAGCCTGGGGGTGGGGAGGGGAAACACATGGGGGGATGACAAGAAACACATATCCACAAAACATACACACATAAAACCAATTTGGTCCTAATCGACCTATGGTTTGCTGCCCGGGAATATCGCCCATGCCTTGGACTCTCCCTCCCTCCTGTCCAGGCTCGTGGGGCGTGTTCCTGCCCACGAATTCCCGGGTCTTTGACTGGACTGTGGTTGAAGACCGCAGCCCGGCCCCAAAGGCAAATGCCAACAGGCGGGGACGATGGCAGTCATCTGCCCCCCCCCCACCGGCGAAGCCCCATTATATAACCAATATCTGAAACTAACCTTAAACTCATACTAAAACTAACCCAACTTAACTAGTGAGTGGACTGTTGGTACCCTAACTGCGTAGCTAACTGTGCCATAGTACCAACAGAGCCTTCTATCCCCAACCTGTGTTACAGAGGAGAAATAACAAAGCAGGAACCCCTTCTGACCCTGCCCTACCTGCACAGCTAGCGTCATTGTGTGTGGTTCCCGCTGCTGTACGTGTAAACCCACTCTCTTATCCCTATCTGCGCCCCTAGTTTTCTCCCTCTCTAGCCTCTAACTCGTGTAGTATCTGCCCCTACCCCCCCTCGCCTCTGCGCCCCACCCCCCCACCTGTCATTCAGCTGTTATCTGACTGGGCCCCAGGCCCGTGTCCGGTTCCGGGACTAGGCACTCTCCTGCTGCGGTAGCAAGCCCTTTTCCCCTCCCACTCTCCCCGACGGGGGAATTCGCGTACCCCCGGGAGCCCCCCCCCGGCCCCGGTCCAGACCCTTCTGTGAACTGCAGGCTCTTCCGCAGATGTCACTTCCAGTCCGACAGGGCTCCGTGGGGACCCGCCACCCGACGTCACCACCGCTGCGCCCGCACATCCGCCCGCGAGCAGCAGAGGAGGAAGGCGTGTCCTATTTTACTAGGATATTTTACTAATTTTCGCCGGCGGGTATCGGAGCACTCAGATCAAACCTCCATCTCCGAACCCGTCGCGCATGCGCCTCCAAGATTTATTTGCTTTTTTCACATTATTCACTATATTATCATTTATATTGTTGTAGCCCTGGTAAGAAATTGGGCTATAGTTCTTTCCTCCTTCTGGTATAAGTCCTGGTAAGGGCAGGCTGCCAGAAGTTATCATGGGTTTCCCCCACTTCAAGCACTGCTCTGAGTGGTGGAGGTAGGTCACCTGACCCTGTGTCTAAGGCAAGAGACATGGGGGCGGTGCCTGCTGAGATCATAAAGAGCAGGGCACTTCCTATTTAGAGGAAAACAATAACAATAGCGCTCAAAACAAACCTAAAATATAATAATAACGACCACTATTGTGACAGTGATATTGTGATTAATACAATCAGTGACAATGCAAAAAAACAGTGATAGTGCACGTGCCTATTTAAAGTGCATATGTAGGGTGAAAAAACCTCAAAATAAACTACAATCACTTGTCTTCTCGTGGATAATTTTCAAAGCGTCAGGGGAGTTCGTCTCGAAGTCATAGAATAAAAAAACATATCATAGTGCAAAAATGTTTAAACAGTGAAAAAGGTGAAAATTCATCCAAAATGACTACTCAGATTTTAAGTAATCAAAATAGACAGTCATCCAACTTAAGGGGTGGATGCGCCCTATGTGTGAACAGCAGCCACCAATCACAACCTCCAAGGGAGAAAAAAGAGAGACCATATAGTGTAGAGGTAAAACAATTATATTATCAAAACATGATTCAAGGCTTACACTTCATACGGTCGATGTGGGCGCTCATAGGTAGCGGTTGACGGATATCCCTGGGGCTCGCGATTCCTCTGGGTACTCGGTCACCTCCGCTCTCTCTGGAAACACTTGAATCCACACCGGAGCTTTCGTCCCTTCACTTCCGGCACGCCAAGAGCCTCCCAGGCTCCCACTGCGTCACTTCCGGCACGCCGAGAGCCTCCCCGGCTCCCACTACGTCACTTCCGGCACGCCGAGAGCCTCCCAGGCTCCCGCTGTGTCACTTCCGGTGCGCCGGGGACTGCCGGATCAGATGGTTACAGTGGAGTTCTCGTGTCCCCCTTCTCGTGGCTGTTGGACTGGGACAAGCAGCGAGGATGTAGAGGAGCACAGCAGCGTTTCTTGGCAGCATACCAGCTAGTGGATCGCCAAAATGAGGGTAACTCCAAACAGGGATGAGTATTAAAAGGGTACTTTAATGATCAGTGCAAAAAAACAATGGTAGGAACGCACCTACGCGTTTCGTCCGTAAAGGACTTTCTCAAGGTGTAAGGAGAGGTTCATAGATGCATCCTTATATCCATAAACATTTTCGCGCCAAAATCGCGGCATTTATGACGTCATCTCCATGCGACCGATAATCTCGTCGCTACTATGACGCGCGTTAAACTTCTTACTCGCGCCCATAATGGAGAGAATGCATAAAGCGCCGTGATTGGCTGAAAAAGCCATAATATTGAATCCGAAAACTTTAATCAAAAAAAAATTGTCAAACACACATATTATACATAGAAAACTCATATAGACAAGACCAATGGATATAAGATTGAGCCTGTCCCCTTAGAAAAGGAGGAGGGCAGACAAAGTCAATCAATAACCCATGAAGAAATAAAATTAAAAATATATACTCAATATGGAAGCTTAGTTAGGAGTAACCAGGTCAGTGCCTATAATTGTACATACAGTACTAGATAAGTAATGGTAGAGGTTAAAAATCCTAATCCCTGGCAACATACAAAGTATATAAATAAATGTATTAAAGAATACTAAGGGAACAGGGAACTCTGATTCCCAATCTCAATATATAGTTAGAGCTGGAATCATACACTGAAGGCGGTATAGATAAGCTAGGTATAACCTATACTTTAGCGTATTACTAATGGTATGTAATTATTTCTTTGTACTGAATCCAGCAATCAATATAAAAGGTGCACAGAAATACTCAAGATAAGTTATGACACAAGTGATTAAAAAATTTTTTTACACAAAAGGAAAGATAAAAATACTATTGAAAGGAACCATAAGACACAACATGTAGTAAAAATTAATCAAGAAGAATAATTAAGGAGAAAGAAAATAGGGGAAAAGGGAAATACCGGATATTGATACCTATGGTATATGGTAATAATATATATATCCCATGTGTGTTACACATGTTGATATTTAATATCTAGATATGACCAGTATTATTAAAAGAGAAAGTAATCTCCATAATTATCAAAAAGTTTAAAAAGAACAAATAATTAAACCCTTGATGATGCATGATTTTGCTTTGGCATAAGCATATATAATAGAGACATCATACCATAAATGTATAGTCATTAGAAAAGAACAGAAACGCAAACATATATAAAGGAAACATCATCCTGTGATTATACATAATCATTAGAAAGAGAATATATAAATATCCTTATCCTCATATATAGAAGATAAATTGACCAGAGTGATCATAAGCATTTCAGACTCATACATGTGTTAATAAACTGAAAAGAGCAACTACAGAAAATGCGTGAGATCCCAGTCAGTGTTCATACCGTGAGGCACCCTGGTCCGTAATGTGAAGATCCAGAATGCCTCACGGCGATCCAACTGCAGGGTTCTGTCACCCCCTCGGATTGAGGGAGTAACTATTTCAATACCTTGAAAAGAAAAATGAGTGGGACCCCCTCTATTGCAGCATGAAAAGTGTTTGGAGACAGGGTGACTAAGATCTCCTTTGGATATGAGCCTGAAGTGCTCCATCATCCTGGTCTTGAGACATCTGGTCGTATGGCCTACGTATACCAAAGGGCCAACTAATACGACTCCGACGCAATTGTTCCACTAATGAGTCCTTTAATATCCAGGTCAAAGATTTGTATGACCGCTTTATTAAGCGGGGCTACAATCACCATGACCTGGTTAAAACAATTAAGGAGGTCTCAGCCATGGACAGGAGAGACCTGCTCCAGCGGTCCCCTAGGAAGCCTACCCTGGATGATTGCCCACTCTTTATCACCCCTTACAGTAAACAGGGAGAACAGATAAAGAATATCTTGAGAAAACATTGGTCTGTTCTCTGCCTAGATCCTGTTTTAAGACCAATAGTCTCATCAGGTCCAAGAGTTGTCTTCAAAAAGGCTAGAACTCTAGCCAATACCCTCTCACCAAGCCTCTTTAACAAAGCTATTGCAAAACACCCAAACCTACCAAAAGGGACATTCAAATGTAACAAATGCAAAATATGTCCAAAGGTGATACAAGGTAATACTTTTACGTCTACCGTGAACAGAACGATTTATAATAATAGGATGTTTATCAGCTGCAATTCAACTTTTGTTGTTTATCTGATCACGTGTGGGTGCGGGTGCCAGTACTGTACGTAGGCCGTACGACCAGATGTCTCAAGACCAGGATGATGGAGCACTTCAGGCTCATATCCAAAGGAGATCTTAGTCACCCTGTCTCCAAACACTTTTCATGCTGTAATAGAGGGGGTCCCACTAATTTTTCTTCTCAAGGTATTGAAATAGTCACTCCCTCAATCCGAGGGGGTGACAGAACCCTGCAGTTGGATCGCCGTGAGGCATTCTGGATCTTCACATTACGGACCAGGGTGCCTCACGGTATGAACACTGACTGGGATCTCACGCATTTTCTGTAGTTGCTCTTTTCAGTTTATTAACACATGTATGAGTCTGAAATGCTTATGATCACTCTGGTCAATTTATCTTCTATATATGAGGATAAGGATATTTATATATTCTCTTTCTAATGATTATGTATAATCACAGGATGATGTTTCCTTTATATATGTTTGCGTTTCTGTTCTTTTCTAATGACTATACATTTATGGTATGATGTCTCTATTATATATGCTTATGCCAAAGCAAAATCATGCATCATCAAGGGTTTAATTATTTGTTCTTTTTAAACTTTTTGATAATTATGGAGATTACTTTCTCTTTTAATAATACTGGTCATATCTAGATATTAAATATCAACATGTGTAACACACATGGGATATATATATTATTACCATATACCATAGGTATCAATATCCGGTATTTCCCTTTTCCCCTATTTTCTTTCTCCTTAATTATTCTTCTTGATTAATTTTTACTACATGTTGTGTCTTATGGTTCCTTTCAATAGTATTTTTATCTTTCCTTTTGTGTAAAAAAATTTTTTAATCACTTGTGTCATAACTTATCTTGAGTATTTCTGTGCACCTTTTATATTGATTGCTGGATTCAGTACAAAGAAATAATTACATACCATTAGTAATACGCTAAAGTATAGGTTATACCTAGCTTATCTATACCGCCTTCAGTGTATGATTCCAGCTCTAACTATATATTGAGATTGGGAATCAGAGTTCCCTGTTCCCTTAGTATTCTTTAATACATTTATTTATATACTTTGTATGTTGCCAGGGATTAGGATTTTTAACCTCTACCATTACTTATCTAGTACTGTATGTACAATTATAGGCACTGACCTGGTTACTCCTAACTAAGCTTCCATATTGAGTATATATTTTTAATTTTATTTCTTCATGGGTTATTGATTGACTTTGTCTGCCCTCCTCCTTTTCTAAGGGGACAGGCTCAATCTTATATCCATTGGTCTTGTCTATATGAGTTTTCTATGTATAATATGTGTGTTTGACAATTTTTTTTTGATTAAAGTTTTCGGATTCAATATTATGGCTTTTTCAGCCAATCACGGCGCTTTATGCATTCTCTCCATTATGGGCGCGAGTAAGAAGTTTAGCGCGCGTCATAGTAGCGATGAGATTATCAGTCGCATGGAGATGACGTCATAAATGCCGCGATTTTGGCGCGAAAATGTTTATGGATATAAGGATGCATCTATGAACCTCTCCTTACACCTTGAGAAAGTCCTTTACGGACGAAACGCGTAGGTGCGTTCCTACCATTGTTTTTTTGCACTGATCATTAAAGTACCCTTTTAATACTCATCCCTGTTTGGAGTTACCCTCATTTTGGCGATCCACTAGCTGGTATGCTGCCAAGAAACGCTGCTGTGCTCCTCTACATCCTCGCTGCTTGTGTTTACCCTTAGAGGACTGCACGCTGGAACGGATCCACCCATCAAGGACACCACTAAGGAAGGTAAGGGCCTTGGCCCATTATAGTATTACCCTCCAGTGCTGGACTGATTGAGTTATTTCCCCAGGGTGTAGTACACCATTATTAGGAGACCTATTTTGGGGTACCCGCGTGGGCACCACCAGGCCTCTGGTTTCTCACCCTGGGATGTTATGGATTATACTATATGTCCTTGAACCTGGATCCATTATGATATATGGAATTATCACTATATCAATGAGCTATCTATGGTGATGCACCAAAACACCACTTACCTATGTTGGACTGGGACACTCTGTGAGTGTTCCAGTCCAACAGCCACGAGAAGGGGGACACGAGAACTCCACTGTAACCATCTGATCCGGAAGTCCCCGGCGCACCGGAAGTGACGCAGCGGGAGCCTGGGAGGCTCTCGGCGTGCCGGAAGTGAAGGGACGAAAGCTCCGGTGTGGATTCAAGTGTTTCCAGAGAGAGCAGAGGTGACCGAGTACCCAGAGAAATCGCGAGCCCCAGGGATATCCGTCAACCGCTACCTAAGAGTGCCCACATCGACCGTATGACGTGTAAGCCTTGACTCATGTTTTGATATTATAATTGTTTTACCTCTACACTGTATGGTCTCTCTTTTTTCTCCTTTGGAGGTTGTGATTGGTGGCTGCTGTTCACACATAGGGCGCATCCACCCCTTAAGTTGGATGACTGTCTAATTTGATTACTTAAAATGTGAGTAGTCATTTTGGATGAATTTTCACCTTTTTCACTATGATATGTTTTTTTATTCTATGACTTCGAGACAAACTCCCCTGACGCTTTGAAAATAAAACACTTCCTATTTAGAGTTAGTCCTAGTCCAAGTTTAGAGTGTGAGTTTAGAGTGTGACACTGGCTGGTCCAGTGTGCCTGTGTTAGTGTACAGTTGGAGAAGGAGAAGCCAGCAGCCTCTGAGTAGAGCTGCTGGAATTATAGTAGTGAAGTGGACCAATGCCTCTCACCCTGTTTAGGGGGTGAGGGAAGAGCTAGCCCCACCCTGGGTGCCCTTGGCCTAGGGTGGTGGCAGGGGAAGATACCATCCTGCAGGAGAGCAGTCTGGGTGGAGTAGACAACCTGTACCTGACTGGTGATCGTGCTGCTGTTGTTGCTGATCTTACTGCTGTGAGAATAAAGAGCTGCTGCTATTTAAAGTGACATTCGTGTGAGACTGGAATCTCTCCTCCCTGTGTGGGAATACTCTACAAGGATTCCACCCCGCATTCCTGGGGCTTACTAGAGATGGAGGTGCTGCACCACTAGATGAGAACGAAGGCATCCACCCCAGAAACCTGTTCCTGTCATCCCCCATACCATCGCGGGAGACTCAGGCCCTCCTGTTGCCAGCAGGTATGCACCACACTCAGACATGTAGCCAGACCCTAGTACAGAGTAGGGGGGCTGATCTGCGATTGCCCCGGGGTCCATGGGCTACATATATATATAACGTACCCAATTTATCCCCCTCCCCCCCCCTCAATCTCATCTTGGGACCTTTCTGAGGAGTACACTGCTACTAACTGCTGTGTGGTGCTGGCATACCTGCTGGGCTCAAGGAGAGCTGAGTTGATCTGCGGTCTTATGGAGATCAGGACAGGCTTATGAGGATCTCTGATGTTCGCTCTTGGTGCTTGTGCCTCCAGTTGCGGTGGGCTCCAGGTGTCCCGGAGATCAGCCCCCACCATAACACACTCACGACCTCTCTCTTCACCAGCCAGAGCAGGAACAACTAAATTTGGGTGCTGCTTCCTGGAGGAAGCGGAAGAGACGGGCTCATGGTCTATACCTCTATTGGCTATACACAGACCATGAGTAACCACCACCTTCTGCCACTCACAGAGCAGACAAAGGGGGGTCTAATGCCCACAGGATTAACCTGTTACTCTTTGCAGCTAGCAGGAGTTACATAACAGGCAGGAAAGAAGTGAAGAAGGGGGTAGGTACCCTGTTACATATATATATATATATATATATATATATATATATATATGATTGTATGTTCAGTTATCGTACATTAGAGAATTACATTGGTGGATAGTTGTTCCAATATTTCTGTAGATCTCGTTACATATGAAGTATTGTAAGCAAAAAAAAGGAAAGGTCAGATCTATTTCTAACAACCAGAATTGACCCCAAAAGTCAATTCGTGGTCTCAAGTTGTTGAACAGCTGTAAGTCCGAACTGGGGTAACTGCTGTAATAGGACCATTTGCATTTGACCAGTAAAGATATGCTGAAGTAATCATTTCAGTGCAACAAGCTTTACGCTCCCTATATGTTCAGAAGGAGTTCCCCTGACCTCAGTAATGTATGAAAGGCCATGTTAGGATATAACAGTTAGAGGTAAGAGAGCTGATTCAAGGAATATTATTTGGATAACAAGTCCTTCAGTGGGGCAGCGAAGCTAGGAAGGAGAAAGGAAGAAAGGCCAGAGGCAAGGCAGGAGACCAGGAGGGAGATAACATCACGGAGAGAGGAAAGAGGTGCTAAATATCTGAAGAAGTTACCAACAGAAAGAAGCCCACTATGTGCAACTATTCTTAAGAATATCAGTCTATTTGAAACATCATCGTCGTCATTCTTACTATTTTTATATTTAAGTAATTATTTTCAAAATAAACATTTTGTTATTATGTGCAAACACAAGAATGCTGAATTCTGTTATGCTGGAGTAAAACTATAGAGAAGACATTTAATAGTTTTTATGGATCTTTTATTGGTCGTAGATACTGGTGGAATGATTTGTGGGTGGAGGATAGGAGGGGATGGGGTGACCCCTCTCTACCAGATGAACAGAGGCTTTCCATCCTCTTTGGCCAGGTTGATCAGACATTTGAGGAGGACATCCACATCCTTCAGCACATCGGCTGGCATGGCCTCAGCCGCCATCTTCCGGATGACCTCAGGGTCACTGTATGATACTAGTTCGCTAGTTCCAGGGAGTGGCCGGTCCTTCATAATGCCATAGGTGTTGACCAGGTACTCTGAGAAGGTGGGATGCACACGGGGGTCATAGCCATACTTCTTTAGCCGGTTCATAATGTCCATGAAGCGTCGGTTCATCTCACCTCTCTGAGACTCATCCACCTTATTGGTTAACGGGCAGGAGGTTGCCTATAGACAGAGGAAGAGAGTTAAAAAAACATGTGCCGGAAGAAACCCAGGGACAGTCTACTTCTACACCTCACATTCTCATGAAGACCAACAGAACAATGGGGTGATCCTTAAAACTTAAGACGAGTGTTTACTCAAAGCGGAGAGTGGGGTTACAGAAAGGGCAAACATTAAACTAATCTAAAAATAGACAACATGAGGGAAAACCCAAATTATGGAACCTAACTGACTGTTGTGAGTTTAATTCCGGCTTTGATAATGGGGTCTGTATCCTTGGACCCTAAACAAAACAACAGGTGGGGCAT
>WSYH01019105.1:0-10439 GCA_036426205.1 Ascaphus truei
AAATGACATGCAAATGAGCACACAGTGCCACTTTTTGCTTCAAAAACCATTTTTAACATGGTTCCCTATAGGCTTAAGCTTGCTTCATGGTCAAAGCTTTGAGCACAGCCAGGGTTAAGGTGCATACCCAGAAAACCACCCACAGACAGCTGTTTCGACCTTAATGGGTCTCATCAGTGTGGGGTTGATTAACTGGGTATGCAAAGAAGCTAAAGGATGGGCCAACCATAATACCGAGTTAAGTTATGGTGAGTAAAAAAAGTGACAAAAACCCTCCAAAGCAAAGCAAATATGCAAATGTAAATACAACTGTATTCTCATCTGCATGTCTTAGGCAGGTCTGCAACCCCGCCTTTCCCCATTTTTTGAAGATTGTGATAAACTCAGAGACCTGAAACTTTGCAAGGCTAACTAAGGGGACCTAGGAGTGTGGTTCCTCGGGTTCTTTTTTCGCTTTATGGTGAACGTCTGAATTCTATGAGTTATTAACATTCTACTGATAAGCAAGTCATCCAGGCATTTGTACATGGTGGGCTATTATCGGGTCTCATGACATCATAGGCACATAGCCAAAGATAGCTCTGAAGCGATCACAGAATGAGATGCAAGAAAAGTAAGTGAGGAGTCGTTTGACATGAGGAGAGAGCAGGAATGCTGGGAAGGAGAAGAAGAGGACAGATTGGGACATCATAGGATTAAAGGAAAGAATGATGGGGGAGGGGGTAGAGAGAGATGATAGGAGGATGGAGTGGAGAGAATGCAGATCTGATATCACTGGCTCGGTAACTAAGTGCATTAGGTTGTACTTCGCTTGTCCACTGTTTTTCAAGAATTAAATGTGCATACAGGGTGCTCCTTCTATATCCTATGTGGCGGTAACCATGCAACTTGCCGTCATCACAATGGTGGACACTTTCTATATCATTTTAAATGGCCAAATTTGAATAAAGATACAAATATTAAGAAAATAATAATGTATAAATACTTCATGTTGTTTGGCCTTAAATAAACTAATCCAATTCCCAACGGACTAAACTAATTAAGCTGATAAGTTGAAGAGATAATTCTTGGAAAAATTTATTTATTTTATTTTTTACTGACTAAATATCTAGGGGTATAGCGGAATATGAGGCGGGTTCTATTTACCTGGTGGATGCTCGCTGTTTGCTGGTAATTATTTTACAGGACTATAAAACATTAATTTAAACTAATCTGCTGCAGACTTTGTAATAAATACCTTTCAGCTTTGAAAACACAGCGGTTTTAACATATAGAGTTGTTTACAATGTCCTGCATTTCCCGTGCCATGAAAATCGAAACAAGCAAAACATTGATTTTCCTATCTCTGTAAACTAATTCATTTTCTTCAGATAAGATATGATGGCTTTATTATCGACGTTCCCGAGAAACTTTTGAGTGTTAGGCAACACACTGCCTAAACTCAGTGCATGCCACCCGATTGCTGAGTGTTCTAACTTTCTAGGCCGGGGCCATAGAGGGTTCAGCAGAGCGAGCGCGCTGACGCCTGCTGAAGTCAGCGCGATTCCATGGAACTTGCAGGCAAGCCGCGTTGCTCGAAGGGAGCCGGGGCAGGTGGTTGGAGGCGGGGCAATGAACGTCGCTGGGCCATCGCCCGCGACGCACTGACGTCAACGTCACGGCGCCGTGACGTTAACGCTGCTTCAGGCTGATTGGATTTTTTCAGCCAGCAGCGCGCTGAAAAACCGCTTGGCTGTCGGCTGAAATTCCAAAGCCTCAGCATCCCTGCGGACGCTCGCGTAGCCCCCTCTCAAGGCATTCTTATTGAGGATGCAGGGGAGTCAGCGCAGAGCGTCCGCACGGCTCGCGCTGCTTGTCCTTCTATGGACGCAGCCTAACACACAGTGACTAATGCGCTTTTCCCATGATATGAGCCTGAACATTCGGATTACTATTAATGATAACGCAGACAGACTAGTACTAGCTGTACCACACGTACACTGACTTATTGGTGTTTCTATTTGATGGGGTTTGGTTATGTTTTCTCGAATATGCTTAAAAAAAAAAAAAAAAGGAATAATACCTACTCATTATAACTGGTTCAATCAACCCAAAGGCCTGGATACAACCTGTAAATGTTTAAACACTGGTAATAAGCACAGTTTGGGGCTCCAGCACATTGCACTGTGATGTTCTGCAGGTCCCAGACGCAGAGGGGGTTAACAATTCATTAGGATGCGCTGCTCATATATACTTCTTTGTAGGCCCCTCTTGCTGGTGTCTTTTTTTCCTCATGCTCCTGTGGGGTTAGATTAGTCTATAAACAAACAAAGTAGCCAGATGTCTGATTCTGGAGAGTCCCAGAGGCCAGGCTACGAAGGCAACTGTTCGTTCAGGGCTGAAGATCAAGATACCTGAGAATTACTTAATGGGCACGTTAATTTGTGTCCAGCTATTAACTTACACTCGGTGAATCTTGTGCTACCTCTTATTAGGCCAATATGGAAATCAAACAGGGGTGATTTTCTAGTTTTGAAGGGATCTAAAGTTTCACCCATGTTCTTATAGCTCATCCATAATGTGTATAATGGTTCTTTGCCTTATAATCACACACGGTTTTACCCAAAATGTGAAGGGCTAAAAAATTCTGTATAACAGCCTAACCAGAAATATTAAAAACACAATACGAAGATGTGCAATTTTGTAATTTCTCTATTGTATTAACATACAATTTTAGATGTGTAATTGTTTATCTTTATAAAAATTAATACAAAAATAATGAAGGTTTTTTTTTAGCCCTTTGTATTCATGATGACCCGATTAATTATGAAATGATGTCAGTAGTTTCTGTAATTGTGAATTATGCCCCAGGGCTGTGCATATGTTATGTAGGGGTCTCAAAATGGTCACCATTATGGTTTAAAAAATAAAAGTGCACTATACTCAACCCTGACATTGCAATATGGACGGACTGTTTCCTTTTGTTAATTTGATCCTTAGCCAGTTTTTAAATGGAGAGAATGGATGCAATGAATTTGGACAGTGGCGGCATATATCGGTCACACTGGCATATCAGTCCTAATGTATTTATTTATAAATATTTTACCAGGAGTAATACATTGAGAGTTCCCTCTCGTTTTCAGTATGTCCTGGGCACAGAGTAAACAAATAATACATGGTTACAAGTACAGTACATAAATGACCAAGGTATACATTATATCAAAGACATTGCGGCACAGTATTTGTAATGTAATGTAATGTTGAGCCTGTAATATAGAAAAATAATATGCGGTGATATATTACATTTCTGAATACTGTCTCAATGGGCAACCAAAATTATTTTATTTTTTTAATCTACAGTACATATCATACCAGGGACTGTTCAATGAGATTAATTTCATTTGAAGCAGGTTCCTGATGTCAAGCGAGGAGATGGAGAAAAGCACAATATTTATTTTGTACTTAAAACACTTTGCTAATTAGAGGGATATGTTGTGGTTGCATAGATTTTTGTATACGGGAAGGAGGTTTTTATACAGTGCATATAACCCCTAAGAACTGTTTTGGATTCCGTGATAATTTGCCTCGGTAATGAGATCAACATCAGAAGGTATTTTCGCTGCTATGTTGACATTCATGATATTTCACAAGGGCACTGTGTGGAACCAATCCATGGTACTGCCCACATGCTCCTTATAACGCCTACTCCAGACGGGTCATTTTAGCGATCAGCACCTTGATGAGACTTTGCTGAAGAGTAGTTTTTTTTCGTTTTAATTAAACCTCCTCATGCTGGATAGGATAGCAAATGACTAACAGCAATAGACTGTTAACTTGAGTTTTTTGTTTCCCCATTACCTGAACTTGGGGGTCCCCTAATTCAAACATGGTCCCCCACCCCCTTGACCACCTGGTTTCCAAGATATCTGCATATTTTCCCAATAGATCTGTTATGGCTGCAGGGGGTCAGTCTCGCTCTGGCAAGCCATAGAAGCCCACATCATCAGGAGCGTTGCCATGCGGCTTTCTGTTTGTGATTTTTCATCGTCACACTCTCTCTATATGATGCTTTGGACTTTGATCCTTCTCCCACCTCTCCCTAGCCCCCCCCCACCCCCCGCCCCCTCCATTTAGCATGTGCTTGAATTTTCATTTCCTTACAAGCATGTTGTGTTACGACAACCAGTTTATAGAAAAAGAAATCTCTTGTCAACACCTGTTGAAGATTTACAATCGGTAGTCAAAGTGAGATGGTTGGGGATGCTTATTTTTTTACTGGTCACAGTACCACTCCTTTTTTTTTTTTTTTTTTTTTTTTTTACAGGACCACTACTTTTCATATTTCACTTTTTTAATGACGAAAAATGGTTTTATTATAGAACTTCACTTTCTGCCTTTTATAAATGAATTACGGTAGACATCTAATGATGGTCCTATACCTTTTTTTTCTTCCATTGTTTAATCTTTTTGTCGCTCGCTTATTATTTATTTGAATGTCCGGCACACTGCTACCAATTCATTGTTTTTCTAAACACTTCAATTGGGATTACAACGATTTGCTGCTGTACATACAGTAATCATCAAAGGGTGACATTACAAGTATAATATGATGATGGACGCTGTTCACCTCACTATATTACTATAATGGCAGGTCAACACACACACACACACACACACACACACACAACACACACAACACACACACACCACACACCCCACACACACACACCACACACACACACACAACACAACACACCCACACACCACACACAGGCTTACATTAAGATGCTTCGCCCTTTCTTATATCAGAAATCCCGTGCAGTAATAGAAGTAAAATGAATAAAGGTTACACTAATCAACAACAAATATTATTCCTGCAGAATTAATTGTTCTCCCGTCCGGGATGCAGCACGGTGCTATCGGGTAGTCAATAACTGCCACCGGTTGACAGGCAGGTGATCAGGCACTTCCGCTTGGGTCTGCACAGGAGGCCTACCTAAATGCGTCTGCCCTAAGGGCCTATGGGAGCGCAGTTGGATTTATGTTAATGCGCGAGCCGCCTCCCTCTTCCTATCCAGCTGGGCCCCTGTGTTAGCGCTGCTTTTCCCTGACAGTGGAGTATACGCTTCATGATTGAAAGGGCAAAGAGGTTTAAGATAAAAAAAAAAAAAAAAAGAAGAGGCCTGCAAAGAGATTAATGAAGCAAGGAAGGAGAGCACGTGAGTTTATTTTTGTAAACTGTGTGTTTTTTTATTTTTTTTAACTCTTGAATACTAGGGGGACTGCAATGCATTACTAGCACTGCACAGTTTGCATGGTTTCCCAGGAACGGCTACATTAGATTTTGTATTTTATTTACCAAGCTGTTTACCGCAGCTGCCTTAAATTTGAGTGATGTATATGTGCAGTTCCTCCTTTATTTCCACTGTGGGATCTGTGTCCCCAAAAAAATACACTTTCGGTGTGTCCTTATCTAACAAAGTTCTTTAATCTCACCAAATGCCGAATAAGGAAATAACAAGCAAAATACCCGCACTGCCCAGGGTGTCAGAAAGCAAAACAAAACAAAAAATAAAGACATCAAATACAAAGTGGATCAGGCAATCCTCCTAGGACCAAAATCAATTTATTCCAGTGACATGTTTGGTTCTCGTCTGGGTAATTGAAACTTTTTTTTTTTTTAAAAACCCAAATCTGACACCAAAGTAATTTACATTTCCTTTTAAGAGGAATGGCGAGAAGTTTTGTTGCCTCCGTCTACTACTCCATTTTGTGTGATGTCACTGTGTTCAGCAAGTGCTTGTAAGCCAGTCTCTCCCTTCCCTCCTCCCATTAACTTAGTGGTTCTCCTGATAGCACAGGGTGGGTGGGGTAAGGGCAAAGAAAATACTTACTTGACAAACCAAACCTATTCTGAGGCCATAAGAATTCACCGGCCAACTTTGTGAGTGTAGCCAGGTCCCCCCCTGCCTGTCAGCAACCCCCCTCACTTGCTAGCGATCGCGGGTGCCGCCAAGTCCCATGGCGGCCCCATCAGCCGATCGCAAGGGTGAGGGCGGTCAGGATCCTGCTCGGGGGTTGCCGGGGACGCGTGCGGCCGGTTGCCAAGGCCGGGATCGCGTTGCAGGGCTCCCGCACCTCCCGAGCAGGGCGGCGAGGGGCGCCGCCATCTTCTTGCACTTCGCGCATGCGCATGAGTCCCGCGCATGCGCAGGGAAGTTCCGCATGTGCAGGAGACGCGCCGAGAGGCAGCCAACGGTAGAGGGCTCACAGAAGGACTACATTCCCATGAGCCTCAGAGACGCCAGGGAGCCATAATGCTGAGGATGGCTCTGCGGAGCAAAGAGATACATTTCGTGTGCTTGGAGCACGCTAGTCAGTCAACGCCGAGAGCTAGGGAAGGAGGTAGGGTGCAGAGTCGTGACTCCCTGCACTAGGCCAGCAGCCCCTAAGGCCCCAGCTAGCCCTGAGTCACCCAGTAGAGTTAGTTGTGTCAGGACAGCCCTCAGGTTAGGGACCCTGTCACTTACTTTCTAGGCCAGTTAGGGACCAGCAGAAGCTGCGCGTCCGTCCAGAGGTTTGGGCTCAACGTCGCTTTCGTTGCAGTAGCTATCCGGGTGGGATCGCCCCGGACGGTAGCTCCTGCATTCAGCCTGCATCAGCCTTCGGATCCTTTGTGAAGTTCCTTGGCACCCCGGGCACCGGAGTGTCGGCAGGTAATCCACAAGTCACCAACGATTCCTCTCTCATATTCACACGGGACATAGTGGCTGCGCAGTCACAAATACACATCTCACTTGAAGGGTGGGGTAATACTGTGTGGGTTACTGGACACTGGGTGGGATCATCCGGTGGGATTGTAAGGGGGATAGCGTCCTGTGCGACGCGGTTGTTTAGTGTCTCCTCTAGGGAGGGACATCTGTTGATATACGTCATCTGCTTATGGTTATTATATGCAAGTAAGTCATTGATTGTTTCCATACTTTGTTGGAGTGATATATAATTTCCTGCGAGAACCACTCTCCCTCTGGGTGGGAGCCATCGCAGGTGGAGGCGCTGCACCGAGTACAGGGTTACTCCTAATAAAATTGCCCCAGGTTCCCCGTGGCGGAAGCTCAGCCCCCTGTGAGCCTAAAAGGTAAAGCACCACACCTGGTACCTGTAGGTCTTCTCCGCACTCACCTATATCTGCGATGGGTGGGGTGGAATACCCGTTACATGAGATTGCACACCGTTACACACTTTAGTGCCGTAGGACGTAGCTAATGGTTCCATGATGTGGTAGCTAGAGCCCCCCCACCCCCCTCCAATGCTTGTTTTCTCACAGAGATTGCGTCTGCCCTCCTATGGAACTCAGGACGTGTTCTGCACTGATGGTGAACGGAAGGTGGATTACTCCTCCCCTTCTGTTCCATCATAAATGACGGAACGATCGCAAATGTAGATGGCGAGTGCAAGAGGGGGCAAGAACTAATTATATACGTATGCCGTGATTCCCCCTGCTACAACCAAAGTTAAGTAAGCATCAAGGATATGCACTTACTCAAACTTTTCTGCAGTAGCTATAATCAAGTACAGTATATGTTGTGCGATGGTAGCTAGTGGATATGCCTTTTGGCACTAAAGGTTTAACATTGAAGGAAACAAGCATGAATTCTGGGTCATGGGAATCTTTGGAGATGGGTTTCAGTATAGTGAAAGTGGCTACATTACTGTATGTGATTGTCTCCTAAATAAGATGGAGGCAGGGGGGTAGCTATATCCTGGGCAAAGCCTGTGGCCTGCGCTGTTGGGGTGGGGGTTGGGCTGCCTCCCACCCCTGTCGCGGCACATTGCGGGGCCTGAGTGCAGTAGGAAGAAGCACAAGGGAAATCCCTGCAGGTGGGCGGGGTCAGGGGGCAGGGCCCTGAAATACAGAGGTGGAATCCCTTTCTCGGCAGAGCCTCCACAGGTGGGTGGGGCCTCTTCAGGAGGCGGGGCCTCAGTAGAGCAGCGTGGGCTGGCTGCAGCTTGAGAGATAGGCAGGGAAAGGTTAATCACAGGGATAAAAACAACATGAAGACAGACACGAGGGAGAAAAACAAGACCGATATCATGGGAGAAAGAAATACAGGCATGAGTGGGAGAAAAGAGAGACACGAGGGGGAGAATAAGAGAGAGAGATATGAGGGGAGAAGAAGAAGAGGAGATATGAGGGGAAAAGGGGAAGGAAAAGAAAAATGATGCTGGGAAAGAATCCCCGGGTTGTTAGAGATAGAGGGTGACGGAAAAATATGGAGGAATAAATAAAGAGAATGGCATGTGTGAGAAAAGAGAAGAGGGATGAAAAAAGACACCGAGGGGAAATAAGATGAATACATGAGGAAGAACACGAGATGGGTAACATGTGAAGAAGAGAAAGCTATGTAGGGAGGGGAGAAAAGGAAATGCTTGAGAGGGTGGAGAGATGCTCGGGGGGGAAGAAATAATGTGTGGGGGGAGAGCGAGACATGCTGGAGGAAGGTAGAGGAGAGAACAAGATGTGGGGGAGCGGCGGACAGATGAGGAGTGGGAAATATGATGATGATGATGAGGGATGACAGGATCAGGGAGAGAATGGGGGAGGAGAAAAAAAATTGCAGTCAGAATTAATATAATGGAGCCCTGAATTTTTTTGGTGGCCGAGGGCCCACACGTCTAGCTACTCCACTGAGGAACCCTCTCATTGGTCTTCAGTTTGGAATTTAAATGTTTATATTTATTTCTAAAGCAATACGATAGAACAATAGCAGAACTTTGGGATCTATCAAATGCTGTAGAACAGAGCTTTTCTCTGGCAGCACATGGGCCAATTCCAGCCTGCGGCACATCATTAAGTGAGTCTTGAATACCTTTATAATTTGCGAGTGAGCTCCAACTACACATTTTCCTGGTTTAATAGGTTAAGGGGTCAAATCTATAATGCTGAAACGGCCATTCAAGCTGTTTCTCGCCGTGATAACTGTTGGGATCAAGGTTTTAGATCTTACCGCACTCCGTTTAGATAATTGCAATGGGTGTAGTTTCTCTTTGTAAGGTGCGGGCGGTTGAAGAGTGGCCGGAGGATTCCACTGCTGCACCCTACTGGAGTAAAACTTGGAGCTGGATATCTTGGATTGCCGCACTATTCTAGTAGTCTAAACAGGACATTTTAGCATAATACTAGATGCAGGTTGCAACGCACAACGTTCGGGAATCTCCCTTCCTCAGGTACACCAGCAATGAAGACCATTGCTTTATAGTGACTGAGACCCACTTCAAATTTTAGAGGCGTGACTCGCATGCAGATAAAGAAACCAGAGCATTAATTCTTAATTATTCAATGTAATGGTATTTTTTTTTTTTTCTTTTTTTTTTTTCCTCAAGCAACCATTGTTCTGCTGACACAACAATGTATTTGGTACAGTTCACTTATCAGAGCACAAACATAATTCATGTTATCCATATAGCATAATTTATGATTCATTCCACAATCAATAATTGTCTGCACTGGCTTTTCTGTGAGTGCACCGTATATGTAATTTAATGACCGACTCATTTTCAATTGCACACCGCTTATTTAAGGATGATAAATATAGAAAAATAAATATATTTTGATTTATCAGCTTTTTAAAAATGCCCGATCAAGTAGCTTCAATTGAAATGTACTACGTAGGATCTGATGTATGTAGTAGCAATACCACTTACTTTGAGATCTCTGAGTTCCCACTTTTATGCTTTGGGCTATTTAAACACAGCGACCTAAAACCTGGTATTAAATGGATGCTCTCATGCAACAAATAATATAAAAAAACATATATATATAATATATATATATATATATATATATATAATATATCTCTCAAATGGAATATTACTGTATGCTGAGTTAAGTTATGGTGAGTAAAAAAGTGACAAAAACCCTCCACAGCAAAGCAAATATGCAAAGTGTAAATACAACTGTATTCTCATCTGCATGTCTTAGGCAGTCTGCAACCCCCGCCTTTCCCCCCATTATCACCCCAGCACACAGCACTTCCCACTGCAGCAAGGGATTCTGGAAAATGACATGCAAATAGCACACAGTGCCACTTTTTGCTTCAAAAACCATTTTTTAAAACATGCAGCAAGCTTAAGCCTATAGGGAACCATGTTAAAAATTGTTTTTGAAGCAAAAAGTGGCACTGTGTGCTCATTTGCATGTCATTTCCCAGAATCCCTTGCTGCAGTGGAAGTGCTGTGTGCTGGGTGATAATGGGGAAAGGCCAGTTGCAGACCTGCCTAAGACATACAGATGAGCATCAGTTGTATTTACATTTGTATATCTATATATATCAACAAATAAATAGATGATAACCGTTCTGTGGCTAACGAAATGCTTTTATTTGTGCGAGCTTTCGAATACACTGATCTCTTCTCTCTCCGGCGATGTTACACAATGAATGAAGCAAAAGGTATACTTA
>WSYH01019106.1:0-10438 GCA_036426205.1 Ascaphus truei
GAAAATGCTCATACGTCTGCGCAGGAAATATGTAAATCCGCAACCTGCTCATCTTTACACACATTTGCTAAGCATTACCGGTTAATGTTCCATCATCAGCGGAATGCGAGATTCGGAAGGTAAGTGCTGCAAGCAGTTGTTCCAACAACTAAGAGCAGTATTCCCTCCCCAAAGTCCTAAAAATATTGCTGTGGGACATCCCTTTAATGGCTATCATAGAGGGAAATAGGAAGTTTATATTTCTGATATTTCGGTTTCTTCAAATCCTCTATGGCAGGGTACTTCCCTCCCTTAAGTCTTGTTCGTAATGTTTGTGTTTCCTTTCAAAAGCTTTGACAGACGATAACTGACTTGCAATGGGCAACACCCCTTTATGTATGTCTTTATTTGTATAGGGCCATTAATGTACATAGCGCTTCACAGTAGTAATACACATGACAATCATATAAATAACAAATAGCAGATCATGGGAAAAAGTGCTTCAAGACTTCAAAATTAAAATTTAGGAAAAGAGTCCCTGCTCCGTAGAGCTTACAATCTAATAGGTAGGAGGAACATACAGATACAGTAGGAGGGCATACTGGTATGTGTGCCTGCAAGGGGCCAAGCTATGTATCGGGTGTATAGTGTTAGCCACAGCTACTCATATGCTTCGTTAAGCAGGTGTGTTTTAAGGTGGGTCTTAAAGGTGGATAGAGAGGGTGCTAGTCAGGTATTGAGGGGAAGGGCATTCCAGAGGTGTGGGGCAGTCAGTGAGAAAGGTTTAAGGTGGGAGAGGGCTTTAGATACAAAGGGGGTAGAGAGAAGACATCCTTGAGCAGAACGCAAGAGTCTGGATGGTTCATAGCGAGAAATTAGAGCTGAGATGTAAGGAGGGGCAGGAGAGTGTAAAGCTTTAAAAGTGAGGAGGAGAATTAATTGTGTGATACAGAATTTGATAGAGAGCCAGGAAAGGGATTTCAGCAGGGGTGGTGCTGAGACAGATTTAGGAAAGAGTAGAGCGATTCTGGCAGCAGCGTTTAGGATAGATTGTAGGGGAGACAGGTGAGAGGCAGGAAGGCCGGACAGCAGAAGGTTACAGTAATCGAGACGGGAAAGAATGAGGGGCCGAGTCAGAGTTTTAGCAGTTGAGCAACAGAGGAAAGAGTGCATCTTTGTGATATTGCGGCGGAAAAAGCAACAGGTTTTAGATACGTTTTGAATGTGAGAGGAGTCGAGTGCGACGCCTAGACAGCGTGCTTGCGCTACTGGGTGTATGACTGAACTTCCAACAGTAATGTGGAAGGAGGTAGTGGGGCAAGATTTGGGAGGAAGTATGAGGAGCTCTGTTTTTGTCTTGTTAAGTTTAAGTCGGCGGACAGCCATCCAGGATGATGTCGCAGAGAGACATTCAGAAACTTTGGTCTGTACAGCAGGTGTAAGGTCAGGGGTCGAAAAGTAAATTTGTGTGTCAGCATATAGGCGATATTTGAACCCAAGCGATGTGATTAGGTCATCTAGAGAGAGTGTGTACAGAGAAAAGAGGAGAGGTCCTAGGACAGCCCCGGGGCACCCCCACAGAGAGGTCGATGGAGGAGGTGTTGGCAGAAGAGACGCTGAAAGTAAGATGGGAGAGGTAAGAGGATATCCAGGATAAAGCTTTGTTACGAATGCCAAGAGTATGGAGAATGTGAAGAAGAGGGTGGTCCACAGTATCAAATGCTGCAGAGAGGTCGAGTAGTATGAGCAGAGTGTAATGACCTCTGTGTTTGGCAGCATGGAGGTCATTAGTTATTTTAGTGAGGGCTGTTTCGGTGGAGTGAGCAGTGCGGAAGCCAGATTGTAGAGGGTCTAGAGAGATGAAGGTGGTGAAAAAGGGAGAGATACAAACTTTCAAGGAGTTTAGAGGCTAAAATGCCCCATGGAGCTTAAACAAGTCTATTTATTGGTTTTTGTGCCGTGAGGCCAGGGAGATAAGGTGGACTTGCCCAGTCCCAAGTAGCCGACACCGGGAAGTGAACCAGGTCCCCCTGCTTCGATGACTTTCCTCCGTGCCAATCACTGGTCCTTCTACGAGCCACGCCTTCTCCTTAAAGCAGGAGGGAGACCGGTAGAGTCAAGCTTGGCTGTTTGGTTTGAGTATTGTGTAGACTTGTGCAGGTCATATAGCTGTTCGGTAAACAGGAAGTTTCTGTCCTTCACCTATCGACTCAGTGGTTGTCCCTGGGATTAACCATTAATGGCTGCCACCGAGTCCTTTGAAGAAACCGAAATTCAGAAAGGATACATTCCCTTTTGTACATTCTTTTGTGAAACCTGTACTGTATATCACAAATGTGTGTACTGGCAGCCCCTGAATCACAACAGCAGTTTAATAAGATACCCTTGCCCATTTCTGGATTATCAACTATTTCAAGTAAAAGGGTTTCCTTGTTACGGGATAATATATATACTATAAATAGTATAATATATATATATATATAGATATAGATATATATATATCTACTACAAAATAATTTGCAAGTCAATGTGGCTGCTACTTGGTTTTATAACTATTTGATGTCTCTAACAATATCCCCCCTCATAGAAGGAAGTTTCTTATTGTTCTCTATGCAGTACATGCCTGTGTTATACAGTGTAATGGCACGGCTATCACAGCACCCAATTATTAGTAATCTGATGTCCGGTATAATTGTAGCTTCTCAGGTGTACTTTTAGTCTCACTTGTACAGTAACATAACTTAATAGCTCAGTAAAGATAATACAGTATCTCTTGTTGTCAGGTAATATTAATGGCATGTCCTCTTCTGTTATCACTCTACTAATTGTAACAATGTTTGTAGGCACTGGCAGCAAATTCACGATTTAAACTAATTACATGACCAAAAAGGACAGCAGTTGAAAAGATGGCTGTCGTCCCAAAAAGAAGCACATTTGAGTGGTGCACTCTCAGGCGATTAAAACTTGGCTTTTATTTCTGCAAATATAATATATATGTACACAAGTGAATTAAACATAAATGTGTGTTTGAAAATAAACAATTAAAAAGACAGTGACGTGATGACGTCATGACAGGGAAGTAGCTTCTGCTTGTGTGCTACTAAGTGTTGTGTCTCAAGACCGTTGCTACTATGTATGTATTGTGTGTGAAGTGTATGTCTCCAGATACCAATATAGGGCTGCACTAGACTATATTTATGGCACCAGCAGCTTTGACAGTGTGGATACTAGTTTGCCATCAGCTAAATGATTTGTAGCTAGGTGGTAAACGTCAGCACAGGGCTGCATCAGACTGCATTTACTGCACTATTTGCATCAATAGTGCTTATACCAATCTGCCATCAGCTTAGGATTCACAGTCTGCTTATGTACCGTTGAAAGGTGTCTCTTTTACAGCTATTCAGCTGCACCACAGACAATTGGTATCTGTGTTGCCTGCAACTATATACACTTTATATCTGTGCACTATAAATGAGACTAGGCAGATAATGTAGGAAAGTCAGCGGTCGTGCTGTAGGTATATATTGTGTTGGAAACGTAAATCCCCTTGCAGCGTGTGTGCGGAGCATCTCCCCAGTAGGCTCCTAAAACAGGGTGACCCCCCAAAAAGGGGGGTCCCTTGGAAGAAAAGAAGAAAAAATGCACACAATGCGCACCAGGGATTAAAAGGTAGTAAATTATTTATTAATAAAAATAAAAAATAACCGAGGGGATCCAACCCCACCTCAGTACATATGCGTCACAGATCTAGGTTCGGTTACAATTAACACAAACCATATGATTAATCAAATCTGACTAATGAAGCTAAATTCACAAACAACATAACACACGGTATATAAAATAATAAAAAGAGACAGTGTTCAATAAAACGGGATAAATGAATCCTGGATATGACTAAAATTATAGTTAAACAACTGCCTGAGGCTGACAGGGGGAGACGGAGACTTACACTGAAGCCCAGAGCGGGTTCCGCGGCGAACGTATAGGGATCCGGACCACGCCACCTTTGCATGTCTTAGACAGGTCTGCAACCCTGTCTTTCCCCATTGTCATACCATTTTGTATATATATATATATACAAAAAATAAAAAACAGTGCTATAATGAACAAAATCTAATAAAAATGACTCTCAAAGGACTTAAATATAACAGAAGGAACCTATAACACACTAATCCTATAAATATAGAAATACCTGAACACAATAAAATATACTCAGTCATTGTTTAAAGTCCATGCAAGAAATAAAAAATAAATGTTACAAAGTGGAGATTTGGGAGTTCCTAGAAGCCTTCTTCACAAGGGAAACTGATCCCAGAGATAATCTGTAAAAAGATAAAAGGGAAGGGAAAAGAGAGGCGCGCTCTCCTAGTGAAATATTGCTTGAACAATTTATTACACTAATAAAATCAATTGTGGTTCAACTCACAAACAATGGCTGATAGCTCGCAGATTTGAGTATAATACTCAGACAGTCCCCAGCTCGGCTCTGTATACTCCTCACTATCTCTCTGCGTGTAGTTTGTGTTGTGCGTCCTCCGCTTTGCCATTGACCCGGAAGTGATGTCAATACTTATATATATCCCGTTTTATTGAACATTGTCTTTTTTTAAAATATTTTTTTGTTATGTTGAATGTTGTTATGTTGTTTATAGATTTAGTTTAATTAGATACATTTTATTATTGATGTGGTTTTTGTTTATTGTAAACTTAACCCGGATCTATGGCTCATGTGTACTGAGGTTGGGTTGGATCCCCTCAGTTATTTTTTGTATTTATTAATAAATAATTTACATTATTTTAATCTCCGGTGCGCATTGTGTGTATTTTTCTTCTTTTCATCTCAAGGTGTCCCCCTTTTGGGGGTCACCTTGCTTTAGGAGCTCATTGGGGAGACGCTCTACACACATGCTGCAAGGGGATTAATGTTTCCAGCAAACAATATACCTGCAGCACGAGTGCTGAATTTCCTACATTATCTGCTTTCCAGAAAGTGAACTGAATCCAGACGCCATTTGATTGGACTATGGACTATGTTTTCTTCTCCCCTGGACATTCAGCTGCATAGATAAGACTGTTTTTTGGACATTGGTTCATTTATTTTTAATGTTTGTTCTTTTTATAAGGGTGTTCTCTCATTTCATCTGAAATTGTGATTTTGTTAGAGGTCTCCCCCCCCCCCAATCCTTTTTTCCTTCCTTCCCCCTCCCCAATTTCGACTCTGTGTGTATATTATCCAATCAAGTTCATTTGGTGAACATTAGGAATAGTATTCCGTAATGGCATTCACATCTGCCTTCACTACCTCACTTATATCTAGTTTGGAGAATAGAAACAATAGAAGTGTACAATTGGGTCAAATGTTTTGTGAAGATATCTATTTAGAGGATAATATTGTTGATTTACCATCTAAAATTCTTGCTCTTACCAAGTTATTAGAACAAGATACAAGAGCATTCTGGGAACTTGTGTCTTTTGAAGAGTACATTAAACACAAACGGGTACCCAGAGGTTTAAGAATTTTAATAAAACCCACGTATGGAAATGACAATCCAGCTTTTCTAGCAGTTTGGGAAGAAATTCTTGAAATAAGTTCTATTAACCTTATTAAACTCCTAATGGGAGAAAGGAAAAAGGAACTTCAAGAATTAGCTTGTGAAATTGACAAAATCAAAATGACATCATTAATGTGCCAATTTTAGATGGGCTACCTAAAATGGTGGAGGAAATGGTAGTTAAATTGAAAAAACATGAGAATGGGATTATGATGGATAAAAAATAAGAAATTCCTAAGAGACAAGGTTGACTATGCTCAGAATTGACAAAAGAACTGGAAAGTCAAGAATATAGGGGGCGAGACTAAAGTCACAAATCTTCATGACCAGACTCAACAGGAGCCATCTAAAAAGGAGCCATCTAAAAAGGAGCCATCTAAAAAGGAGAAAAAAGAGCATTGTTTATCCGGTGCTATTCCCAAAATTCCGAAAATATCCCATATCCATGAAAAATAAATCCAAAAAAACAAAAATCCTCAAAATAGATCCAGATATGAAAATACAAAGGATCATGGAAAAGGAAAGGCTCCCCACTATAGTGGTCAAAGAAAGAGGAGTCATAGTGATAATTGGTCTATGGTTGGGAAAAATGGGAAGCAAAAAGAAATTAAACATAAATTCAAACATCAGAGGAGAGACCAATATGTTAATAAAGATGATAAACATATTGCTTTTGAAATTCCGGTTGCTAATACATTTCATAAATTAAGAGATACTTGTAGTGAGAGTGACAATAATGATGACAACAATGATTGTTTTTTTCAGAAGTCTGCAAACATAAGGCACAAGAGACCAAGTTGGGATTTGGACAACCCCCCTCAAAACCTCTAACAAAGTCGAATATGCGCAAAAGGGGATATTCAGACGAGGTAAGAGAGGAGGGAGAAAGTCCTCCCACAAAGAGGGGTTCCCTGAATCAGTAACACTAGTTGCCAATGGCATCTTTAACTTGTCCTCCTTAAAAATAGATCGACCTCTTTTTGAAGTGTTGAAAAAGGGTCTAACGTTTGCCCCTACAAGGGACTCTAATGAATTTGATCACTTTATTGACCTACTGTAAAAAATATTTGAGGAAATGAACTCTCCATCGTCACTTCAGTAATACGAGTAATATACCGGCCACATCAGATTCCTGTCCTTTTGATAATCCCGTCCAAAACGACATAGATCAATTGGCTCTCATTGAAGATCTAGAGGCATTATTAAGAGACAGTGATCCTGATTTTGTCAATTTTAGGAGTTATTTACACACTGGATTTAAACTAAAATCTATATTTTCCCCCTATGCTTCTAAAGGACAAAATATTGAGTTGTTTGGAAACCTAGTTGAACACGATCTAAAAGAATTGTGTAGAAAAAAGTCTAGTGGATCCTACTCTAACCTGACTTGGGAGGAACAAAGAAGTATTAAGAAATTGAAATCAAACTCAGACATTGTCCTAAGATCAGCAGATAAAGGTGGTGGAATAGTTCTCTTAAATATAGAGGACTATTTCCAAAAAGCCCACCGTCTTCTGATGGATCATACCTCATATATTATATTAAAGAGAGATCCTACAAAGGAATATTTAGGACTTATACAAATACATCTTAATAAGGCCTTGGATATTGGAGTTCTTTCCAAGCCGGAATATGACTTTCTGCTGATTGAGACTCCCCCTGTCCCTATCTTTTATTATATACCCAAGATGCACAAATCACTTATTTCCCCACCAGGACGTCCCATTATTTCAGGGATTAATTTCCTCACTTCTAATTTGTCAGTATATGTTGATTTTTATTTGCAATCACTTGTCACTACACTCCATTCTCACTTAAAAGATACCACAATGGTTCTACAGGTTCTGAACGATTTCATTTGGCATGAAGATTACCGTTTAGCCACATTAGACGTTCAGGCCTTATACACGAGTATTCCTCACATAAAAGGAGTAGAGGCAGTTAGGCACTTTTTGATGACACCACAAAATTTACCTATATCAAAAATTGAATTTATTCTCACATCTATACAATTTATTTTGAGTCACAATTATTTTATGTTCGATTCAATATATTTTTTACAAACCTTGGGGACGGCGATGGGAATTACAATCACCCCATCGTTCGCCAATTTGTATATGGGACAGTGGGAGTCCCTTATGGTTGTCGGATGTCCTCCTCCACAGCTCAAACTGTGGAGGAGGTACATTAATGACATCATCATTGTTTGGGAGGGAAGTGAAGAGTCATATCTTGACTGTCTCTCTTTTGAATTTGAATGAATTCAATCTCAAATTCAGTGGTGAAAATAGCACTGTCAATGTTCACTTTCTTGATTTGGAGATTTATATAGAATCCAATGCAATTCAGACAAGAACCAATTTCAAGGCTACAAATGTAAATTCATATTTAGATCCTTTTAGCTGTCATGATCAAAGATGGGTTCAGAATATTCCGTTCAATCAGTTCTTGAGAATAAAAAGGAATGATTCTAAGACCGAGGATTTCAATGAACAATCTTTATTCCTCAAAAAGAGATTTCTTGCTAAAAGGTATAATGAGTGTCATGGAACAGGAATACTCCTGTCTGCACTTCTGTTTCACCCCCCCCCTTTCCTCGCAGCCCTGCTTGCCAGCTTATTAGTGCCAGCTGTATGTGTTTGGTTCTGCACACAAACACAGTGCTTGTGTCATAAATACAGTGCCATTTCCCATCTCCCAGCAGCTTGCTGTATTAGAGATGCAACATTATTGCTACATGTTGTAGCTCCCCCAGACACTCCTGTGAGTTGCCATAGCAGCCCCAGCTTTTCTCTCAAATGGGCTAGCCTGCTTTCTCCCCTCTGCTCTGCCCACAGATGGTCTGTCCCCAGACTATCTAACTACCCAGCATACATTGCCATTTCCTTTCCACCACACCACTAGACGAGTGAGTACCTCGCTGTTACCCCTGTAATGGTGCTGCAGGATTATCTTTTCACCTCCCTTTACTACTATGCACACACAGAGATATTTAGACCAACACCTCTACACAAGAAACTGTTTTTCCCTGCTTTCTCCAAAATAAAGTAAGAAAAGAAACAGACCTTGTCGTGCTTGGAAAAGAGGGCGAGTTGACACTATCTGAGCAAAGTCATCACCACGTGACCCTCTGGCTTCCAGAATAGTGAAAAGATATCATGTGCCTTACAGACACTTACAGGAGCTGCTACTCCAGACTCCATGATAAACAGGGCTGTCCTTGCAGACAAAGGAAGCACCAAGTAGCTCAAACTGCACACAGCCTGCAGCCTTAACAGACAAGCAGCAGCCTACACTGCACAGCAGCTTTGCAACAAACAGTGCTTCTCACACAAAACCTAACTGCTTTTTTCTCTGTCTGAGTTCACCCTCTGCACAGCCCCATAGTGAGGATCCACCATCTCACCTACCCCTGCGCACGTCCCCATGGCCAGTGCCATCAAGGGCCACGCCACCGGACACCCGCCAGGACACGGGTCAGAGCCACCGGACACCTGTGAGTACAGCTACCCCTACGCTGCATGCTGCAGGACACTGCTCGGCATCATCTGAGACAAACGCCCATCGCTGACAAGGTAAAAGACCGCACGCCACACGCACCGGCAAAAGGCCTACACACACCTACAGCATGGCAAAACTCAGAGCCTCACCAGACATCACGCAGGAAAGCGATCACTCAGACACAGAGACCGCTGCGCAATTGCAACAGGCGCAGGCAGGCGCAATGCCCAAATGGACAGTCACACTGATGCAAAAGGCCCGCGAAAAATATGAGACTGACATTGAAGCGCACCGCGCTAAATTAGAGTTGGCCTGGAACACTACCACACTTGGGATACGCAATGTCGTCGCCGCCGCTGGCAATTCTGTACAACAGCTCGAGCAAGCAATAACTCAATTAAAGATAGACCACTTATGCTACCAAGGGCTGACAGAGGCATAAGTCACTTACCTGGCCAGGGCTAATACCGGTGAAAGCCTGCATGAAAGGGACTTACAGCTTAACCTTGACTTGACACGTGACAGCCGCGTGCAAACCGCCATCGCAGACGCCCCAAAGCGAGAGAAAAGATCTCCTCCTGGAGACCGCATCGCAGCGCTCGAGCACATCCAGGCACTCATCAAGGTCAGCAAGATCAGCACAATCTCACGTGTCTAGCGCAAGCACAAACGCCACCAAGGCGCGAGCCACCGCAGGGGCCGCACGTACCAGGGCCGCATACGCTCAGAAAGAGGCAGCCATGAAACTAGAAAGGGCCCGCTTGGAAGAGGAGGAGAAGACAGCCGCCGCTGCAGCCGCTGCCACCGCCGCTGCCACCGCCACTGCAGCCGCTGCCACCGCTGCACGAAAAAGGCAGAGGTGGACCTCAACCTAGAGGCCCCAAATCAAGAAAGAGAAGCTGCTGCCGCTATAGCCCATGCCGAAGTCCTAGAAGCAGCCTCGCAACAGGACGGCGGGGAGCAACCGTACAGATGGATTGCCTCAGAGGATCCAGTCAACGCACTGAAGACTACGTAAGGAGCCTCTTCAGCGTAAACACCAGCGCACAATCCCAACACGGAGGGAGTGACACCACAGACACCGAAGACTCGCTAGGACCATGAGGAGAAGACGCTGCTCCATCAATGGCACATGCTGCCTGGGAGAGCCTTAGCCAAAACAGTGATCCACACACCAGCACGCACACGGATGCACCACAACAGGCTCGCAATCCAGGTACACCCACGCGAGAGAAAACAGCCCCTCACACTAGCCAGCAGCCATCACGCGTCCACGCCAAGGAAGAGGCGACCGCACAGACCGTCCCAGCAACTACCTCAGAACGGGACAAACACGCCGATGCCTCAGGTCTGCCAGACATAGACAAGTACATGATCCGGCGTGACCTGGTGCATGCAGGACTCAT
>WSYH01019108.1:0-10436 GCA_036426205.1 Ascaphus truei
TATAGAGAAAAGAGACAGAGAGATGCGCTCGCAAACAAACACAAAACTCACACCCCTAAACACACACACACAGAAGACCACACCACAATGTAGAAAACACCAGAGCACACACCACACCACACCACCACACACACACACCGAGGCACCACAACAAAACACATGCAACACCCACACAGAGAACACCCACAACACACCCATAACACCCCCAAGGGGGGGGACAACAGCAAGAAACACAGCCAAACAACGAACGCCACGTGAATCAACACCACAACAAACACACACGACACAGACACAACACACACACATCCACATTCACCCACAATTCACACTACACACGACAAAATCACACACACACACAGAACAGCATCACCCACAATAAAAACACCAAAACACAAGATACACACACCCACACTCACAACAAACACATCGATTCACACAATATACACATTACACACCACACACACAGCCAACCAACACACACACACACTACCACTCAAAAACACCACACACACACACACACACCACAAGCACACAACCCCTTATATATATTCACGACACCTACACACACAGCACCATATACAAAACACAACACACACACACACACACACCCACCACACACCCGAACACCACACCCCACACCCACACCACCCCAACACAGATATATATGAGATTCTACATAATAAGCGGCTCAAACAAACAAATCTCTACACACACACTCACTCAATCCTCAAACACACAACACACCACACACACACACACCACAGAGAGGAAAAAAACAACACACAGAGAGATAGAGTTAGAGAGGCGTCTTGCGCACAAACACAACAACACACAACACAGGCACACCCAACACACAGACACACAAACACAACCACAACACACACAGAGCGAAGAGAGAGAGATAAGTAATACAGAGATAGAGAGACGATAGATAGAGAGAGAGAGGCACACCACACACACACACTACACATGCACCGGGGGGGGAACTAAAGCACACACACAGAAACCACACACACCCACACACCCACAACACAACACCACAACTCCACCGCACGACGCAACCCAAACAACAAACACCAACGTCACACATCACACCGCAACACAGACCACAGACCCCATAAAACAGACACACCCACACAACCACACACGCACAAAAAGATAAAACATAGAAACACACGGCCAAACACACACACACAAAACACACACAACAACATAACAAGAAAAAAAAACACACACACAACGACCCACACACCAAACCACACCAACACAGAGAGGATAAAAACGAACAGCAAACACACACACACACACAACACAAACACACACACGCACAACACAAAACACACACACACACACACAACAACCGCACACACACCACACACACACACGCACAACAGCAACACACACAACTACACAACCCAACCAAAGTGTAATATGCACACAATATTCACACACACACCCACACACACAATCAAACACACATCAAACTCAAATATATATATTCCCACACACAAATACCAGCAACACACACACACCACATAAACTACGACACACTTATATAATATTCAAAACATAATATACACACCACACCACCACACAAAATATACCAACACACAACAGAGATAAAGGCACACCTCACACACAAACACATAACACTCAATTATAAAAACGCAACTTATATACATATTCACATCCACACACACCCACATAATAGAAAAAAAGACCACCCCCCCTCACCACAAAATCACATCAAATAAAAACACCTATATAACACACACACAACACACTATACAACACACACACACAACACACTAACACACACACACACCGCCACACACACACACACATCACACCACACACACACCACACATTAGAAAAAAAACACACATAAAAACAAACCCACACACTAGAAAGATGCACACATATATAGAATATATATATATATAATATATATTCTCGCTCAACCACACACAGAGAAACCACACACAAGACCACACACATAATCACACAACAAAATAAAACCACACACCCACACACACAACAAGAACACACAACAACACCACAACACACACCATACCACTAGAAACACACACACACACACACACACAAACCGCACACATATACAACAACTCACAAACACTCACGAAACATCTACCAGATAGATAGATTCACACACACACGACACACACACACACACACATATATATTCCCATTCACACACACACACACACACACCACTACATATTCACAACAGATAGAAAATAGATATTAGAGATAGATGGATAGGATATAGAGAATATGCTCTCAACATCTCAACACACACACAAACACACCAACACACACACACACACACAACACACACATCACACACACACACACACATCACTCACAAACCCAAACATAGATACACGACACTCAAACGAAGAAATAGGAGGCACGCCACAGCACAACACACACCCCACAAAGCTCACACACAACACCAACAACCCCACACCCAATCGACACACAAGGAGCAACCCGACCCCACCACACGAAAGAAGAGTTGAAAAATAAAGAATTCACACAACACCGAACTCACCCACCCACACAGCACTCACACAGATACACCCTCACACATAATAAATCCGACCTCACACTCACACAAACCACTACCCATCTTCACACATGTGGAGCATAACACACACAGATAATAGTCACACAAAGAACACACAGGCAGATATATATAGACACACACACACCATAGACATATAATCACTAATTCACAGCAGCAACAGCACAACATACAAACACAACAACAGCACAGTTCACAAACATAACACAGAACTTCACACTCACAAAAAAAAAAAAAGACACATCACTCAACGAAACTCACCAACAGATAAATTCACAGAACAAAAAAAACCACACAGCAAGAGTAGATTAGATGAAGAGTCAAACACCACACACATCGAGAGATATATAGCTGCCCACACACCACACAGAGAGTAGATAATGAACCTACCACACACTAAAAGGACACCAAACACACACACACACACACCAAAACAGACCACACAACCACACACACGTCAACACAGATGCACACACCCAAACACAGAACACAGAATAAAAAAGATTAGCGCACAGCAGATATACACACCCCATAGAGAGAGAGCACACACAACACAAACCACACACCCACACACACAAGAGAGGCACATACCATAGAGAGAGAGAGTCACACACACACAAACATCACACACCCACACACACCACACTACACAACAGGCAACAAAATAAAAAAACACTACAACACAAAGTCCCCACAACACACACATAGTACACCCAGAACACCTCATAAATGGGAATTGCACACCACACACCACACACCACCACACACACAACACACCACACACACACACACAAAACACACACACAACCAAATCACACACACACACCACACCCAGATAACACACACCGCACACTGCACACTAAACACACAGAACAACAGCAGCACACTTACATACACACGCACGCACCACACAAGACAAGCACACACACCCCAACCACACACACACACACAAACGACACACACCACAGAAAAACACAAACACACACACACACCCACCCACACCACACATACAACAAAAGAAACACCACGGCCAAAGCACATTAACCACACACAACACACACACACACAATAAACACACACACACCACACACACACACACACACAACCCCACACAAAAGCAAACCACAGAGACACACAGTAGACACACACAACCACACACACACAAACACAACACACAACACACAACACCACACAAAAACACACACACACAAGAGGCTGGAGACACACAGAACACAACGAGACACACACACACACACAACACACACACACACACACACAACAGAGACACCACACACAACACAACACAACACACACCAACACAGAGACACCACCACAGGGAGAGGAATGAGAGACAAGACAGAGAAGAGAGTGAGACAGAGAGAGGTGAGGTCGACAGGGAGACGGTGGAGGCGACAGGGGACGGTGATGGGCGACAGGGAGACGGTGAGGGCGAACAGGGAAAGGTGAGTGTAACCAAGAGAGTGGACAGCAGGATCGAGGGTGAGCTTGACAACAGGAGAGGGAAGGAGGGTGACACACACAGACACACAACAAACACACATACAAATCACTCACACAGACAACCCACTCAGACAGACACAACACACACTCACAGACACACACACACTCACAGACACTCAACAGACACACACACACACACACAGTCACACAGAGACACTCACTCACAGACAACCCCCCCGAAGCCGACGCACGCACAGCCCCTCTCCCCCCCCGCCCGAACGAGACCCCTTCAGAGGTGAAACAACGCTGCGGCCTCCTCCCGCCTGTCAAAGAGGGTATCGGGGTGCAAGGGGGAGGGGGGATAACATACGGGGGGGAGAAAAGGAGATATGGGGCAGGAGGGGGAGGAGATCGGGGGAAGGGGATAACCAGATGCTCTGGCGCCCTCTTCCCGCGTTAACCCAATCAGGAGGGGAAGATTATTTATATAATATTTAAAAAAAATATGGCGCGGAGCAGGGGATTCAGAGAGCCCAGGAAACAAAAAAAAGCTCGCCAGACGCCTATCCACTCAGCCACGGTCGTGTGGGTTAAAACTATTTGTCACACTGTATATACATACATATTAAAAAAACATGTAGCCTGTGGCACTCTTGTTTCAGTAATCCTTCCATAAGATTGTAAGGAGAGCAAATTATGCGTATGTTTGAGGGTTTGATTCCAGGTTTACTTCCTCTCATTTTGGCTAGTCATTTGATCTTTGTCCTCCATCTTCTTACCTGTGGTAGTTTTGCTTTCCTTGCTTCCTTAGTTTTTTTTTTTTTAATGTTGGGTCAAAACACCTGAACTGTGCAGTCTGAATTTCACCTTAGAATGGGCTGCATTATTCGTGACTATAATTGTAACCTTGTTATAAGTTGGAAGGCACTATATATATATAATATATATAATATATATGTGATTGGGTGTTGACAAACCACCAAAAATCTACTCGCCACACAAAAAATCTACTCGCCACCTAGTACCAAACGTGTGCTGCTTGGGCCAATATTACTCGCCCGGGGTTAAATCCACCGCCCGGGGCGAGCAAATGTATAGGTTTGTGAACACTGTATATATATATATATAAAGTTACACATATCTTTGGGAAGTTGAAGTGGGCTGGCTTGTTTTATCACATTTAGTTATTCACAAAGTGCTAGGAAGATGCTAGAGCTGTGCATTATACGCAGTTTTAATCGTACGTTTTACTCTCTTCTTTATTTTACTATCAAACGGATTGCTCTAAATGTATTGGTGGGGATTGTTACACAAGTATTTTTAAAAAGGAGTAGCACAGAAAAAGAAAAAATCTGCTTTTAAAATCACATCTCTATTTAACGTGTTAACAGTAGTCAAGACCAGATATCTAAAAGTATTGAAAAATAATAAATCCCAAAGATATCTGGCCTATTCTCATGTGTTACCAGTTCCCAATGTAGAATGTACATTACAGAAAGCGGAGTACTAAACCTTAAAGATTTGCAAGGTATCATCATCTTTGACTTTGGTAACCTGCCTGTTAGCAATTTATTTTTTAACTCTTGTTTGCTTAACAAATCACACTAAATGAATTTGAAACCTACAGACCAAGTCATAGTAAATATCCTGATACAAAGACTTAAACGTTTGTTTAGGTGATGGAGTTTTGAGAGTTTTGGCAGACCTTGTTAGTAAATGTAATTGCTCTGCTATAGTACAGCTTTTGTAGTTTAGATTAGTACAAAAAATAATGCATCTGATCCCAATATTCTTCTATGACTACTTTTTAGACTGGTTAATCTGCTCCTCCCTAGATGGCAGCAGAGTGACTTCTTTTCTGAGCCTTTTGTAATGTGAAACAAAAATATACATTGCTGCAAAAACACGTTAGATTTGGCTTTTCTTGGGCAGGAACAACACAAAATGTTTAAGGCCTCGGCCATGTTCCCTGCTTGCTGGCGGAAGCGCGCTGACACCCTCCCGCTCAGCATTGAGCCCCTATCAGCCGTAATTAGAGCGGCTTTTAGTAGGGGCTCACACTGCGCTTCCGCGCGTTGCGGAGCGCAGGTCTTAGGGGAATTTAAAATTCCCCGCTTCGCCGGCGAGACAGGCC
Source organism: Ascaphus truei (assembly GCA_036426205.1). Lineage (NCBI taxonomy): Eukaryota > Metazoa > Chordata > Amphibia > Anura > Ascaphidae > Ascaphus > Ascaphus truei. Next base: position 6,204 of record WSYH01019108.1, read on the forward strand.
GTCACGTGAGTGGTTCGCCCAATGAGGGCGAACCAGCTCCGTGACGTCACTGGCCCACCCCAGCAGGGACGCACCCGGCCCGGACCGCCCCCGGACGGCCTGCTGAGAGCGTCTGCGGTACAGCAACCGCAAGGCCAGGGAAAGCACCCGCTTTCCCTAGCCTCAGCGGCCTCAGCACCCACGGTAAGCGTGTCCAAAGCCTAAGTTGGCACATTTTTTGCTATCACAACCATTCCACTTACAGAGGACAATCACATTATTCATCAAACAATGTCAATTTGTTACTCCTATGTCTTTAGGTTGTATATTGTATATATTGATTTCAATTGGATTTTTTTGGGTGCTCTTGCAGGATGAACGCATATATACTAAGGCCGTGTCATTTGTGGGTTAGCACCAATTGTAATAGGCACCTAGTGCATTTTGGCTCATTTAGATTTAAGTTGCCGCCAACATTTAGTTTTGTTGCCTATGCAGCGTGTTTGTATAATGCCAACATACATTTCAAAGGCCGTGTGAGTCAGACACCCATAACTCTCTGCATCTCCCAACATTTCTTCCCCGTTTGATGGAGGCCATAGCAGTCCCCTAAAATAGATTTTCGCCAACAATCTTATGCGGTTTAATCAAAGACCAGCCTTCAGCTGCTCTTCTGTTGTTTTTTGCCTGAAAGGTATTCTGAGGCGGGGGAAGTGCAAGCTGTTTCAATGATTGACATTCTTCTTCACCACAGCCGGGAGTCCCTGATATGTTTATTTAATTATAGTAATTAGAAAAAAAAGTGCCTGTAACGTAGCCTTGAATGTTGCACACACACACAGCTATTGCATATCACATGGAAACTATCCGTCTCTTAATTACATTGTATCATATTTCTGTGTTGTTGTAATCAAAATGTTCCGTTCCCTAAAAATTGGCTGTTGTTGTGACTGTGCTGCCAAACAGTAGTGCATGAAGCTGTTCTTACTGGCTGCTGAGCACTACAATTCTTGAGTATTCTAGGATGACCTTTTTATTGTCTATACACTCTTTTACCATATGCCATGAGTCTAGAGAAGCAGCTTTTATGGTCTATAATGGGATAAAAACTAATAGTAATTCATGAGTACATAGGAGGAGTTAGTGCTGTCCTCCCTTAGCAGAGTTGGCGTGCAGGGTGCTTAGTGCAGCCATCTTGTTTAACTCGATGTATATGGGGAGGTTCAGTAATGGCTAAATGTGAATCAATTCATTTGGTAATTTACACGGGCACACACATACTTTTTTTTCTGTAGTTTACAACACCTCTAGACAGGCGTTTGAACATTATTTGTGCCAATTGATAGTGTTTTTTTGTACTTTCCTTGAAACATGATGTTTCAGATCAACTGCTTTATTAACTTACAAAATGTGTAAATATCTGTGGGAAAATGTAGACAGTGTAATTTTATTAAAATATGATCACAAGAATGAGTGAATGAAAATGTATTCCATACTAAAAGGTAATACATGAACTGAAATTCAGTGCTAAGTAAATTAGAAGCAGACATGTCTCGGAGAAACGCGTTGGGGAAAACATTTATTCCGTCCTCCCCAGACTGAAAGACAAACGTTATGTACATTTCTACAGCGGTTGCATAAATAGAAGACGGATTACTTTGTGGAAGTATTAGAACAGAAAATAATTGCATTTTTCAATTGCTTCTTTAATGGAAAAAACTGTATAACTCAGGAAGTGCAAGTGACATACCTAAATCTCACTAAAGCAGCGTATGTACATGGCGTTGTAAATGTATAATTTAAGATGTTTCAAAGCATGGAAAATATTAAAGAATATTTGTTTTAGTAAATCAATATATGCTCTGTAGTTGATCTCTTGCTTATTTGGTATGGCCCACCAAGGCCGCACTTATATTGCGCCTGATCACCCCGTGCCTTCGACCACCTGCGAATGTGTATTGCGCTTTGCAGCGATGTCGAAAGCGGACCAGGCCATTGATTGGTTCAGAATCGTCACATTGGCGACAGCCTCTGAAAATCAAAATTTGCGGCACCACCATTTCACGTCGCACCCATCGACGTCGCGCTTACGAAAGCGCATGCGACGGCTGGCAATACATTTTTTTGCCGCGGCGTCGCCGACACTAGTAACCGCAGCCTTACACAAACTCTCTCACACTCACCAAAAAAGTGTTCCATATAATATATCGAGACTGATACAGTTTGGCTACATTTCATTTATAAGCCATACATATATACTGCAACTTCCTGACGAAGAGGAACCACCTTCGAAACGCGTAGGTATGTGATGGGACGACTTACTGTTCAGCACTCCAAAAAAAACCAGAAGTGACGTGGGGAGACTCCACGGGAACGCAGTCTAGCGTCGCGGTCACCGGAGGTAGGGAAAGTTGCGGATGTGTCGGAACCTGCTTACTCGTTTTTGGGTGTCACACGTTTGTATAAAATCTGAACATTAAAGAGGGTCCGAATCTGTTTGTTCGGTGTGGTGGAGCGGAGATTAGAAGAACACCTTGCAGTGCCTAGCGTCACAGGCACAGCAATGTTAAGTGCATATCTCACCGTTTTTTTCCAGGTCTTGAAATTGTGTGAACATGCTAAACTATATACAGCTAACCCCGTTATAACGTCCGCCTCGCTATACCGCGATTTCGGTTATTAACGCGGTTTCCCGTGGCTCCCGTTTAAAATTTTTTTGGCACACACTGCAACACACATCACTGCACACACACGTGCTCATTGCTCACACATGCACGCAACACCTGCACGCACACTGCACACACCCTGCACACACAACACTGCCACTGCACACTGCCACAACACGGCTCTTGCTCACACTGACACACACTGCACACATGCTCACAACTGACACACACTGCACACACACTGCTCACACTGACACACACTGCACACTGCACACACACACTGCTCACACGCTCACACGTAACACACACTGCACAACAGTCATTGCTCACGCCACACTGCACACACTGACAACACACCACGACTGACAACACCACACTGCTCACACACTGACACACACTGCACACTGCCACACCTGCTCACACACTGCTCATTGCTCCACTGCACACACACTGCACACACACTTCACACACACTGCACCACACTGCACACACTGCTCATTGCTCACACGACGCACACTGCCTCACACACACACACTGCACACACACTACTCACACTACACACACTGCACACTGCACACACACTGCTCACCTGACAAACACTGCTCACACGCACACCTCACAGACACGCTAGCTACCTGCACACACTGACACATCACTGCACACTGCTCACCAACGACACACACTTCTCACCACTGACAGCACTGCACACTGCACACACATGCTCACTGTCACACTGACACAAACTGCACAGACACTGCTCATTGCTCACACTACTGCACACACTGCACACACACTGCTCATTGGCACACACTGACACAACACCCTGCACCCACTGCTCACACTGACAACACTGCACACACACTGCATATCCACTGACACACGACTGCCCACACGCGTTACACCACTGCAACACTCACACACGCTTCCACATGAGCAACACACTGCACACTGCTCACACCAACCAGCAAGGTAACCAACCTCTGTGGCCTCTTCAAACATTAACCCCCCTCACACGCCAGGGGAAGGGTGTCCAGACGTCCTTTGTGTCCCCCTCCCCTCTAAATGGCTGGTTGTTACGGCCCGGGGCGGGGGGTGGACGTCATTATGCTTGGGGGGGGTGGCGGGGCCCTGCGCTCCGGCTGAGTGCAGGACGACCCTGCGCTACGGCGGGCCCTGTACTTGCTGCCGAGGGCCCTGTGCTGGGGGGGGGGGGGGGGTTAGCGGTCTCCGAGACTGTGCTTTACCTGTCTCCAAAGCAGCCATAGTGTGTGTGCAGTGTGCAGTGTGTGTCAGTGTGAGCAGTGTGTGTGCAGTGTGTGTCAGTGTGAGCAGTGTGCAGTGTGTGTCAGTGTGAGCAGTGTGTGTGCAGTGTGTCAGTGTGAGCAGTGTGCAGTGTGTGTCAGTGTGTGCAATGAGCAGTGTGTGTGCAGTGTGTGCAGTGTGAGCAATGAGCAGTGTCTGTGCAGTGTGTGTCAGTGTGAGCAGTATGTGTGCAGTGTGTGTCATTGCTCACACTGACACACACTGCACACTGCTCACACTGACACACACTGCACACACACTGCTCACACTGACACACACTGCACAG
>WSYH01019109.1:0-10435 GCA_036426205.1 Ascaphus truei
GGATTAAATGAGCTGGCACTGGGATACGATGAGCTGGCACTGGGATATGATGAGCTGGCACTGGGATAAACTGAGTGAGCACTGAGATAAGATGACCCGGTGTCAGTCTCTGGTGGGCTGAAGTGATCAGACAGGGGAGGGAGAGGATATGCAGTGCAGCACCACTGAACTGACTGCTGGCAGGGGGAGATCCGCTGCCCGACCTCATGTCAGCCAAGCTCCTCCTCCACCACTTTAGCTTGCGGAAAAATCCTAAGGTGGGGGGTATGGTGCCGCGAAGAACCCGGGTTAGAAAAGTCCACTGCAATACACACTGCACACTCAGTCTGGGATTTTAAAGCACAAATTACCAAAAATCTCGTCATCTCTACATGCATCTACTGTTGTTGAACAATGGTAATCATGTCACCTTTCATAAGGACAAATATAAAAATATATTTTTATTTTTTCTATCATGAATAACGGACCTAAAGCGATATGCCACCATGGCAAGCACACATGCACTTTGCCTAAACGAACATACAAGAATAAATGAGTTACACTGTTCAAAGAAGCTTGCTGAACTAATGCAGGCATCCCAGCTTTACCTCTTTGATTTGTATAATTGACCATACGAGGTGTATAGGTTCAACTGTCGCATAACATCACTTGCTCTTGAAGGCAGCAGTTACTTTCAGCTCCCTGCAATTGGGTTCGACTGCCTAATAAGAATTTATTCCTAGGCGTTTCGCTTGAGTCAAAGACGCTTCCCTCTTGCCTCACACAGAATCTCAAGTAACTCCCAACGTTCTCAAGTCTTCTTTAGTCCAAAACCGTGAAAGAAGGCAACGGGGATTTATTATAGCAAAAATGACGAATGCGTCGAAATGTAGCAGCTTACAAAAGGGAAAAACATTGGCTTGCCGGAGGAAAGCCCCCAAGAATGGGAAGAAAGAACGGAAAAAACCAAAACATTTAGAGCAGGGATGGGCAAACTCCCAGTCGACTCAAGGCACACACAGCAGTCAGGTTTTAAGTATCCCTCGTCTTGCGCAACTAGGTGGCTAATCAATGGTCTCCAGTCAAACACTGTGTATGTTCTGGTCAATTTATTTATAGCGCCAACCATGTACCAAGCGCTCACGGACAGTACTACACGGACACCATGAGGTAAATAACAAGTAAACATATAACAACATAATGGAAGAAGTGCGTCAGACGTAAAGGACACTTAGGATAAGGAGTCCTCGGACCTCAAAAGATCTTACAACTAATTATGTATGGATCTAGCTGCTTTAGTAAAGGCCAAGAAAGAGTCCAGTTTGAGAAAGGCATAGATTCTACTTTGCAGAATATTCAGGCCAACAAGTGTGGTATTTCCCCTTTGGATCCTAAGAAACCATCAACTCAATGGCCCTTCCTCAACCCAAACAGTAGCCATTTTAATTAACATATTAAAATTACGGTTCGTTACGTTTTGTGACATATAAATAATAGACAGTGACAGCCAATGCATATTTAGTTTCGGTTTATGCTGAAAGAAAATGAAACTGTTTTAAGAAGGCTGCATCTTTCAACATAAGTTTATAGAGTTTTTGAACACTAGGGGGACGTTCTCGGAAATCGAGTCAGAAACTTTGGTATGCACTTGACAAGCTGTTGTGACACATTTTTATTGAATCAACATCTGCAACAATTGTTTAGACCAAGACTTCGAATTTCCGGTTCACCAAATCCCCCCGCCCCCAACAGGTTCAGGTTTTAAGGATTATCTTAGCATCAGCACAGGTGGCTCAATCAGGGCTCAGTGGAAGGTCCGAGCCCACTGATTGAGGCCACATGTGCTGAAGCGGGGAGATCTCAACCTGACAGACCGTGGGGGGGAGGGGGGGAGTTGAGGAACCCCTGGTTTAGACCTTTAAACTACCTCTTAATGGGCATCCATTTGTAATAGTGACTAAAATGATGAACCCTTCATTCAGTGGTTCTTTAATCTTCACCTTAGTGAGGGATATATACACCCATTATATTATAGAATCGCCATTACAACAGTGATATTTACTGGTGCTTTAAGCGTGACACATTAAATTACTATGGACCGATCAGAATCGGCCACAATGAAGCTACTTCAACTTGACTCTCGTGTTCTTCTATTGCAAAATATTACGTTTCTGGAAACATCATTTCCTTTGACAGTAAATGGAGAGCACAGAATAAAAAAAAAAAATATCTACAAATGTCGGTACAAAATTGCAGTTAATGGTGATATGTGAGCCAAGGAAACACTACTTCGCTTGTGAAGCGTTCCCCCCCGAAAACACTCAAATAGGTAATTCTGTCATAGCTCTGCTCATTAATACTGTGACACTTTACTTGACACGTACTAAACTGCAGTCCTCAAGCGTGGGCCCTCCGGGCAAGATATGCTGCGCGCGGTTAATTGCTGACTGCCGCACCTACAAATGCCAATGAGTTACTGGCAAGGCGATCGCCAGATTCACCGCATAGTGCAGTCGGGAGAACAATGCGAGAGTGCGGCGCCCGGGGCTTTATAGCCTATGCCACTGGCCTTCCACAGGGGGGGGGGCTAACTCCGTGGTCCCCGACCTCTGGAGGACCGCCCTAGATTACGCGGTACGCTACACAGGCAAGAAAAACTTTGGTGAGGACCACAAAATGGCCGCAGGTCAGACGTTTCCCAGACAGCACAATACGAAAACTGTGACGTACCGCAGCCCACTATATCTTTCTTTTTTGTGCAGTCGTGAAAGACAAAAATGAAACAAATATTTGCGGAACCAGGAGGCGCGGTAATGTGTAGCTCTCAGGGCATTTTGCCACGTTTGAGCCATCCATATTTAGAGAAGTGGCTGTTTGGTGGGTACTCCGACAATATAGGTATTAGGGTCCAGAGACTGCCATCATGGCTCTCTATACACGATGGATTGCGCAACCCCCCTCCCGGCATTTTAATTTAAATGCTGCTGGGGAAGAAGCAAAGGGCCTCGGTAAGTAGTAGCGCCCCTCCCTCCCCCCCACCCCCCCCCCACCCCCCCCCCCCCCCCCCCCACGTTTGCGGTCCCCTGCCTATAGAGAGCACATGTAGTGTCTGCAGGGGTCTGCGACTTGGTGTTACAGAGTCACCAGGCACCCAAAGAGGTTGAGATAGGGTGTCTAAAACAATGATTTATGGAGTATGGATACTGCCAGACTATCCGCGCGCTTGCTTTGGTAACAAACATGATTTAAAGATACAGACAAAAACTGCCGGTGGCTACAGATCTGCAAAACATTCAGTAAACACATACAGGGTTGTTATTCTACAAATGACTTCCTTGGTTTTCAACAGGGAGTTTTATGGATTGAAGGATGGATGAAGAAGGGGGGCAGTTCAAGTTTTGTGTTTCAGTTTTACCACGGGAAAAGTTGTGTGAAAGCATGTCACGCATGGGATTATTTAAGGTGATTAACATTCTTTTCAAGCTAATAGAAAAAAAGTAACAGTTCGTTGCGAATCAGGACCACAGCCGCTGTGCAAGCAAAACTGAACATTGGGCTGCACCACTCTTGCGAAACATTCACCAAACCCATCAGACGTAATGCGGGTGGCAAACTCCAGTCCAGGGCCACCAACAGGGTAGGTCTTTAAGGATCATCCCTGCTTCAGCACAGTGGCTGAATCCGTGGCTAGTCTTGAGCCACGGAGTGAGCCACCTGTGCGAAGCAGGTGATGTATCTTAAAGACCTAACCTGTGGGGGCCTTGAGACTGGACTTTGGCACACCTTATTGTAAATGAAAAGGATAGGAGAAATATTTAATAATGACCCCACAATTTTACCCCACCATCTTCTTGATGCCAGTGTAAGGAGCAGCCCACCATAGAGTCATGTTGTCGGAGTTGCATACCAGGAAGTGAGTGTGGGCTTAAACGCGGGCGGAACACCACTAGGACCATATGACTGAGGAGGATCTGTGTTGAACCCTGCAGAGAACAAGATCAAAGGGGAACATTGAATATTATAATACTTAGAGGGTTTACTCGTTAAAGGCATAGTGCCGTGTGGACTTATGACATAGGAAACCCATTGAAGCCAATCTGACCTACGCAGTTCATCAATGGATAAACTTACAGATTGCATCCAGTTAGATTTGATGGAGGGAAAACCCTTTCCTTTCACATTGAACTACTGCTGTCACTTACCAGTTAAGAACATCAGCAAATTGAGCTTGTCTGAAACAATCGTATTTAAACCAATTTACCTGTCATATGTTAACATTTATGTTTTCACTGAATTCAGTTGGTGAGACAGACATTTACACGTGTGAAGAAATTGCAACATTAAATGCTTGCTCTGTAAATTCCTAATAACTGTGCTGGGTATGGAAAACACTGCCACCGTCTTCAAACGCATTTTTAAAACAGATACCAGCGACACAAGTACCCTGCCATATTTGTCAGTCACTCGCTGCTGGACAGGTTATTAGGTCTTCACCCCTGTTCGAATATAGAGACTTTGTACATTGCAGGCTCGGGTTACCCTAGGGGAATTCTGCCCATTCAAGGCAAGAGGTACCAGTAATTAAAGAATGGGCGTTCAGCACCTACTAGAGAAAGAGAAGTCCGTTGCAATAGGGGCTCTCAGGAACAAGCACTCTGGAATTCTTAAAATAAGGTGCTCGTGAAGGGGAAGCTGAAACAAAAGTTTAGGTTCCGATCACTTTGCGTAAGAGGAGAACAGCTCGATAGATCATTACCCATTCAGAGTACACTGTTCAGTGAAGGCCTACAGTGATGCAATATCTTCTTGCGAGATGAAACTTGAAATATTAATCACCATACAGTACATACATACATTCAAATGAGAAAATGAAAAGATGTTGGAGCAACGCGGAGAAAGCTTGCAGCACGCTGTACTGGGAAGATCATTGGGGAGGAGGCATTCATCCAACAGTGGACGGCAAAGGCTGAAGATAGATAGCTAGATGCATAAATCATAAAATGAATGTCACCAAATATATATTATATACACCAAGGTGAACAGGAAAATCCAGGAATAACAAGAGACAGCACACGCAGTATAATGACTAAATAAAGGTATATAAAAAACAAGTGTTGTTAATACACTTTATTATTCATTATTATGCGGTGTGCTGTCCTTTGTTACCTGTATTTCCCTGGTACCTTGTACATGTTTCTATACGGACGAGCATCTGCCTCATAATTTAAAGAAAATGTGAGTGCTAAAAACTATTTTTTCATTGAATACATATACATTATATTGAAATATTTTGGGGACATCGTAGTTTATTTGTTCATGCAGGCATCAGGTTCGCAACATGTAAAATGATACATTATGCCTTTCAGCAGAACCTGCAATGCATGCAAATTTATTTCTGTGTTCTTATAAATACGAGGACCCCGCCTCATACGGCGGGTCCGTTCATGGCGGCGCCGCCGCAAGGCGAAAAGTGCCGAAAGCGGAACCAGCATTTCGGTGTCTACACCTTCTGCGCAGTACTAGCTGCAGTCCCCATTCTGCGCATGCGCTAACTCAGGCCGCTCCCACTCTGCGCATGCGCGAACGCGGCCGTCCCCCCCTCGCGCATGAGCGCAGACATGGCGGACGGCCCCTCTCTAGTACAGCCATAATAGTGGATCGCTGAAAGCGAAACGCGAGAAGCAGGGCACTAGTAATCCGTTCTCTGGATTCATCTCTAGAATCATTTCAAGGGGTCATTCCTAATGATATTGGAATTATAAAGCAAATCCTTATTTAATTGATTATTTGATTACAATGTTGTTTGTATTTCGCAACAGAGACCCTATAAAGATCAGTTTGGTAATGTGTACGGGTATGCTGGCTAGTTTTGCAGAATGTTTTATTTTGTGTGCTACCCACACACCCTGGCTAAATGAATATACTATAATTGTTTCAAAATAAGGATTATTTGTTTGTTAGATTAGCTGCAGCTCCCCGTTATCTGGTTCTGTATAACTACAGCTAGAGGACTGGTCACATTCTGTGCTCTGGAGGATTCATTTAGGACTGAGAGTCTAATATAATAACTCTTTCAGAATTTCATTTTGGCGCTTTTGGTAAGATTAAAATGTCATACTTGCACCGAGGAGTGAGAAGCCCAAGTTAACCTAAATGCTATGGAGTACCTAGTATTTTAAACCAGCTTCAATGCCAGAGAGGCTAATATTAATATGCTGGCGGTGATGGGGTTTTGCTCACAAACCTCCTCTCTATTCCAAACTTAGACACCAATTTCCCTTTTGAACAGAAAAACTTTAGGGAATCATTTTCGTCACACAAATTGCAATGGTGGGATTTGTTCAATGAAAATTGAGTTTTGCCTGTCTAACAGGTAATAGAAGACAATTCAGACTGTGTGCAATTGTGTGTTATATCAGGATGCGCAAATGGGGGGCAAGATTTTCTGGGGGGCAAAGTTTCTGGGGGGGGGGGGCGCAGATAGCTATAGAGGCCCCGCGCTCTCCGTCGGCCATGTAATGAAATGCTGGGGGCCCGCGAGGCTACTATAACCACTTACCCTCCCTTCCAGCGATACGTCGTCATGGTAACCCAGCGGCAAATGACAACCGCTGGGTCATGACGTCACGTTACCATGGCAAACGTGACGTCATTTGACGCCGGGGCCGCAGCAGGGGGTGCGCACGGGGAAATTTTGCACACCCTGAGTTGTATAATTTCACTCAGACAGGGGGACGCAAACAAGAATGTTCACACACTCATGTTTTAGTATATTAGTGCTACCACTGCAGCAGGGACTTGGGTAATGATATGCAAAGAGCTCAGGTGTCACTCTTGCACCTTCTTATCCCTTTGAACATGGGACCCTATAAGCCTTAAGTCTGCCGCACGGCACAGCTTTCCAGCACAGCCTGGGTTTAAAGAAAAAGTCTTGAATGTCGCCGCTCTTGTGGCTTTATGATATTTACTGAGGTCGTGTGTTTAATGGTGTGGAGTAGCATGTGTTTACAACAGTAATTTAGCCTCACATTTGGGTGAAGTGACTCCACAGCACTTGGGGTATTTTGCACATACCTCTTACCCTCAAGCTAAAAGGGTTTAAGTTCATCTGACTTCACTATTTTGACAATATGGGATTGAGATTATCCCTTCAACACACAACTTCTCTGTTTGTATTCGTTTTGGACATTACTTCGTCTTCCTTCCTAAGAAAAAACAGACAGCTTGAAAGGCCTACTTGGCTATCTCCTGCTCAAGATAAAAAATCAGAGAAGCGAGCTTGTTAAAAGGATATATGTCGAGGACATTTCATTCAATCATATTTATTGCGTGCAGGAAATACAGCCTCCAGAACAGGGGAGGGCGAATCCAGTCTCAAGGCCCCAACAGGTCAGGTTACATCCTCAAAACCGGACTGTGTGGGGCCTTGAGTGCCCACCATTGACTCTAGTCTACAATGTGCTGACCAGCAGTGTTGCCGGTAGATTAAAATGTAACACACACGTTATGGGTATTGGTTGTATAAAATAAAACTGTTTCCATGGCAGAAAATCTATATAAACAGCCACACCCTCACACATTTCCATGCAGGGTGTTTTCAATAGCTTCTGTGCTAAAGACATAATAAAAGCATGTCACCCTGCAGCTGGAAATCTAATGTTTGAGAAAAAAAAATTAAGGAGAAGTAAGAATTGTTAAACAGAAAAATAAAGATTCCTTTTTTATATCGCCAAAGGGGCTACCACTTACGCCCAAGACTGGTAATTAAAGAGTTATAAATTATAGTGGTTTTCTATTTACTTAGTTCCATTTTAATACAGATCACAGAATTTGATTTCATATATGTTTTTTGGAAAAAAACTGAACTAAAAATGTCTTAGGAAGGCGTGTTTAAAGATGGTTGCAACTGCGGTATTATGTAATGCTTTATAAATGGCAGCCATGATCATTGTGCCTTTTGGAATTCCTGAAACATGCTTCTTTCAGCTAGTTCTGATCCCTAATATCCGCCACTCACCACTGGGAGAAGGGTCAGATAGGATATTAACCCTTCACTGCCAGAGAGGCTGGTAACGCATGCATTGCCTGTCCCTCTATCAGCGCAATGGTAGACGAGAGGAGAAATACCAAAATCACAGCAACGGAATTTGAGGACGGGAGAAAATTCCTTTCTAATATCAGAGGGCTGGAGGTTGTGACCAATTCACACAAGGGAACACATAACTATGCGCTGAATGTCTCTGGCCAGTCTGGCCAGCTCACTCTATCCCAGTGCCAACTCATCTTATCCCAGTGCCAGCTCATCTTATCCCAGTGCCAGCTCATCTTATCCCAGTGCCAGCTCATCTTATCCAGTGCCAGCTCATCTTATCCCAGTGCCAACTCATCTTATCCCAATGCCAGCTATCTTATCCCAGTGCCAACTCATCTTATCCAGTGCCAGCTCATCTTATCCAGTGCCAACTTCATCTTATCCCAGTGCCAGCTATCTTATCCAGTGCCAGCTATCTATCCAGTGCCAGCTCATCGTCTATCCCTAGTGCCAGCTCATTTTATCCCAGTGCCGTTCCTCGTATCCCAGTGCCAAACTATCTTATCCCAGGGCCAGCTCATCTTATCAGCCAGTGCCATCCTCATCATCCGCTAACCAGTTGCAGCTCATCTTTTTGTATCCCAGTCAGCTCCATCTTATCCAGTGCCAGCTCATCTATCCAGTGCCAAGCTCATCTTATCCCAGTGCCAGCGTCAAGCTTATTCCAGTGCAAGCTCATCTTATACCAGTGCCAGCTCATATCATCCCAGTGCCATCTCATCTTATCCAGTGGCCAGCTCATTTATCCAGTCCAGCTCATTTATCCCAGTGCCAGTCCAGTTTATCCGTGCCATCTTATCTTATCCAGTTGAGCCAGCTCATTTCTCCCAGTGCCAACTCATTTTATACCAGTGCAGCATCAGTTCGCACTCAGTTTATCCAGTGCCAGCTCAGTTATACCAGTGCAGCTCATCTTATCCCAGTGCCAGCTCATAAATCCCAGTGCCAGCTCAATTTATCTCAGTGCCAGCTCATCTTATCTCAGTGCTCACTCAGTTTATCCCAGTGCCAGCTCATCGTATCCCAGGGCCAGCTCAATTTATCCCAGTGCCAGCTCATCTAATTCCAGGGCCAGCTCAATTTATCTCAGTGCCAGCTCATTTTATCCCAGTGCCAGCTCATTTTATCCCAGTGTCACTCAGTTACCCAGGACCAGCTCATTTTATCCCAGTGCCAGCTCATTCTAATCCAGGGCCAGCTCAAATTTATCTCAGTGCCAGCTCCATTTTATCCCAGTGCTCACTCAGTTTATCCCAGGACAGCTCATCTAATCCAGGGCCAGCTCATTAATCCCAGTGCCAGCTCAATTTACTCAGTGCTCACTCAGTTTATCCCAGTGGCCCAGGGGTTCCAATCTATCCCAGGACCATTCATCTATCCCAGGGCAGCTCAAATCTCATCCCAGGGCCAGCATTTTATCCCAGGACCAGTTCATGCGATCACGGGCCAGCTCATATCCAGGGCCAGCTCATCTATCCCAGTGCCGCTTCAATATATCAATGCCAGCTCATCTTATAGCTCAGTGCTCACTCAGTTTATCCATGCCAGCTCATTGTATCCAGGACCAGTTCTCATCTAATCCCAGGGCAGCTCATCTAATCCCAGGGCCAGCCATTATAGGCCCAGCTCATTTTATCCAGTGCCACCTCAATTTACGCAGTGCCAGCTCATCTTATTCATGCTCACAGTTATCCCAGTGCCAGCTCATCGTATCCCAGTGCCAGCTCATCGTATCCCAGTGCCAGCTCATTTAATCCCAGTGCCAACTCAATTTATCTCAGTGCCAGCTCATCTTATCTCAGTGCTCACTCAGTTTATCCCAGTGTCAGCTCATCGTATCCCAGTGCCAGCTCATCGTATCCCAGGGCCAGCTCAATTAATCCAGTGGCCAGCCATCTAATTCCAGGCCAGCTAAATTTATCTCAGTGCCAGCTAGTTATGTTGATCCCATGCCATCATTTTATCCCAGTGATCACTCAGTTATCCCAGGACCAGCTCATTGTTACCAGTGCAGCTCATCTAACCCAGGCCAGCTCAATTTATCCAGTGCCAGCTCATTATCCCAGTGCTCAATTTCGTCAGTTAGGCCCAGTTTATCCAGGACCAGACTCATCTAATCCCAGGGCCCAGCTCATTAATCCCAGTGCCAGTCAATTATCTCAGTGCTCACTCAGTTTATCCCAGTGCAAGCATAATCTTATCCCCAGGAACCAGTTTGCATCTAATCCCAGGCCAGCTCATCTAATCCAGGGCCCAGCTCATTTTATCCCAGGCCAGTTCATCTATCCGGCCGCCATGTAATCTCCAAGGGCAGCTCATCTAATAATCCCAGTGCCAGCTCAATTTATCGCACTGCCAGCCAAT
>WSYH01019110.1:0-10435 GCA_036426205.1 Ascaphus truei
TCCTCTCTCTGCGCCCCCTCTCTCTGCGCCTATCTGTCTCATTCTCTCTACGTCCCTCTCTCTCTACATAGAGCTATCTCTGTCTCTCTCTACACCTATCTCTGTGTCTTCTTCTATGTTTGCTGATGTGTGGGATATCTCTTATAATCTTGAACCTGCTCATATACACTGGCGACACACTTTATTCGAGCTCGGCTAGTCCCACGAATTCGGGTATACCCGGGTGTATTGAGGTTTGTGACTGTTTTCTGCCCGAGTACATTGGGTTATTTTCCAGGCAGGGATTGAAGCATTTTATTCCCGCTGGCTGCAATACTGCACAGTATATATATATACTGCATTACAATTCATGAATTTATGCCATCTGGTAGACACGCGAAGCATTGCAGCCTATTAAATCCTAATCATTATCATTTAACAGATCAGCCGCCCGTCAGCCAGGCATGAACCCAGGCTGGGAAGGCAAACGCAACGGGGCTTGTCAGAGGTGAGGAGCGGCGCATTCCAGGTATCTGCCAGGTACATACTGGGTATTTGCTCGAATAAAGTGTGTCGGTGCAGTATATACACACACACACATATACACACACACATATATATATATACACACACACACACATATATACACACACACACACATATATATACACACACACACACACATATATATATACACACACACACACACACACACACATATATATACACAAACACACACATTTATACACACACACACACACACACACACACACACATATACACACACACACAATCACCACCTTGCTGCCACCACTGCTCTGGGACACAACCCCCCTGCATCTCCCGTGCGGGCAGGGAGGCAGACACAGGGATCGAAGCAGAAGGGAGACACATCTCCCGCTCCCCCTCCCTTCCCCACCCCCCACGGGGGCAGCGCAACCCCCCTGCATCTCCCGTGCGGGCAGGGAGGCAGACACAGGGACCGGAGCAGAAGGGGACACATCTCCCGCTCCCCCCTCCCTTCCCCACCCCCCACGGGGGCAGCGCAACCCCCCTGCATCTCCCGTGCGGGCAGGGAGGCAGACACAGGGACCGGAGCAGAAGGGAGACACATCTCCCGCTCCCCCCTCCCCACTGGCGGCACAAGCCCCCTCCATCTCGCGCAGGCTGACAGCCACAGGGATCGGGCAGAAGGGGGCACCACACAGCGGCAGATCGGGAGCGAGCACACGTCACTGGGAGACTCATGAATATTCATGAGTCTTCCACTGACTGCCGGAGGCAAATTATAAACAAATGCCAGCTTTTAATATGTCACAAAAATTTCGCCGATTAATACATGGAGAACGGATTGACTGACAGCTATACAGTTCTTTAGGTAAATAGAGATTGCCCACATGAAGCTATTAAAGTAAAAAAATTAAAAAAAAAAAAAAAAAAAGACTGAACTGCAGCTTTAAAGGGAATGATGCAAGCCAATCAGAATGGCTGTGCTTCATTTGCCTTTAAGATGACGTCACGAAGCTGGCATCAGATGGTATTTCAGCCAATCAGATCCTGGGAACAAATTCCACACTCTGATTGGCATGCCCATATTATTATTATATGGGTATGATGTACCACTATACTACTCAATAGGTATAGGGTGGGTATAGTCAGTCAGGGGTGGGTGTTTAGGCCTCACGGGTGGGTGAAGGGGGTATTAGCCCTAAGGATGGGTGTTTAGACCTTGCGGTGGGTAGCGGTTGGGTTAACCCCTTTATTACCTTAGCGGTATTAACCACTAAGGTAATTAAGGGGTTAACTCCCCCCGCAACCCCCCCGCAATGCCTAAACAGCCACTAAGGGCCAAATTCCCCCTTCACCCAACCTCGCTAGCTACAGTATTGTATTGTATTGTATGTTTCTTACAGTAAGCCTGGCACGGGTGTTTAACCCCTTCATTGCCTTAGCGGTTAGCCGCTAAGGTAATGAAGTTGCTGTACATGCATGTTTCCTGCCTCGGATGCATGCCGGGGGGGTCCGGAGCTGCTATTAATGGCTATCAGCTCCGGAGACCCCTGGCATCAATCCGAGGCAGGAAAGGGGCCTGATTTTTTCTAAGTCCCGACACATCGCAGCTCATCGAGGCATCTCCCCACCAATTGACCAAAACATTTGTGGTGAATTGGATTTGGGGAGAAGAACGCCTTTTAGGGCTGCGATATGCCACGACAGCCGACTCTGAATCGCGCGAGTTTATCAACCATCCCAAAATGGTCGATAAGGGGCTGATCGCTGCTCAGTCGGCGAATTTCGGATAGCGATAAAAATTTTGCGTCGATAAAGGCCGTTATCGAGCACTTATCGAGGCTATCTGAATACGAGTAGCCATTTTGGGCGATAAGTGCTCGATAAGGGCCTTATCGAGGCTTTCTGAATAAGGCCCTGAGTGCTCTTTTTCATGTCAATATCCAGAATCCCTGACTACAGTGGAAGCATTGTGATAATGGGGAAGGCAGGGTCGCAGACCTGTCTGAGACATGTGAATGTGCTCAAGTGGTTTTTGTATTTACTGTACAAAGTTGTAAAAAAATATATTTCGGCAGGGCTGTTGCTTTCAAAATGAACAGTTTGTTCTGCTGTCACTGCAAACTTTTAACCAGGATAAAGTAATATGTCACTGTAAACTTTTAACCAAGTTGAAGTGATATTCTAAAAAGTTTCACAACGTTCCCCTTTATTTTCATTTTAAACTATCTGATTGGTGAGAAAAAAAACCCTCATAAAGCTCAACTGATTCAAAAATAATTCAGGAGACTACAGCCCAGGGGCACACGGAACACACAACTGTATGGAATCTGATTGTGAGAACATTAGTGATCAGCTTTTCATAAATACAAGCCGTACTACAAGAGTGTATTTAGGCTGGCTTTTGGCATTGGTGTCATATTTTAACATTGGTAAATCACTCACTTAGATTTTTGGAACGTAATCTGACTGAATGGCTATGATACCATGTTGGCCATGAATCAAAGGGGTAGATCCACAGATCTTGTTTTGCGCTAATAATGTGACATTCCAGAAATAAGGAACAGACTTTTTTTTGTTTTATTAATGGGTATTCTCAAGGCTAATGGGATGCAAAAATGACATTCAATAGCAAAATGACCATCGTAATGAACGGGGATTATCGTAGCATTGAGACGCGTTAAAAGGTACATCATAGCGCTTAGGACCTTTGGGGATACGTGTTACGCATATCGATACGTTAAATGGAGATAACGTAATGATAGAAACAATTAACGGAGCAATGTGGACCTACCCCAAAGTGTGCAGAAATGTTTGAATAGACAGCGCCCGATGTATTATATGGGGAAAATCTCATTGAAAGCAATAGCAATTCTTTTATTTCTCCTATCTTATTTATTTCTGCAGTGTGACACTGATAAGTGTTCCCTTAAAAACAGTCTATATTTTCTATGTCATGTTGTTTTGTATGTATACCACATCAACTGTGTTTGGTCATATTTTCTCAATCAGCATCAAATCAATGAGGAATGCCAAAGCTAAATAACATCACAATTGCTTTTGTTTTCTTTCTGCATTGTATTGACAGTTTCTAATTCTAATTCTATTCACATATAGATGTCTTGACTTGAGCATGCAGCTGCCACCAGAACAATTTAGATTATGAACAGCAGTTTCTAAATCAATCATGATTTTCCAGTGAAGTGAAACCTATAGGGCTGCTCACTCAAAAAACACCTTTCATTTTTCTGAAATTGCAAATATCTTACTCTAGACTTTTTTCTTTGATTTACTGTAATATTTTTTGTTTGTAATCAAGTTGCAAACATCTGGTGAAAATTGATATCCATGGAGGCTCATGTTAGCTTAGACCTGGCAAATTGTTGGAGCAAAGAAAAGGGGAGAAATTATGCACAGATGCAGAATTTCATACATCCCATTATAATTTGGTCATAGGATAACCTCTACCAAACTTCTCCTGTTAGTCCTACCCAAAATCAAAAACGCTATGCTCAGTGCCTTTATACATTAATGCAAAGATCTAAAATATACCTTGATACTGTAAATACGAATATAAGATAAGTATCTGTCATCTACAATTAGCATAGGTTGAACCTGAACATATGTCTTTGTTCAACCTCATCTACTACTGTATGTAACTACAGCTCAACCCCGTTATAGCACGATCTGCTACAATGCGGATCCGCTTATAACGCGGTCTGAGCGTGGCTCCCGTTTTGGTTTTTTTCAAAGGTAAAGGTTTTTTTTGCATAACATACAGTACAAGCTCCACACAGACACACAGACATATAGAGCATTACTACAGCATACCCTGGTTGTTAACACATTGTTCCATAGCATAACACAAACTTTAATGGCAGAGAGAGAACTACATGTACAGTGTTCTTCCTATGCTTCTTCCAATAAGTGGGAATACAGCTTTAGACTGAAGATGCCGGGTGTTAGGACCACAGGGAAGCCAATGTGACCACAGACTGCTCGCTTTGTATCCCCTCACCAAGTAGGGAAGTACAGTATAGCACAGACCCAAACCCGAGCGGATCATGAGTGGCAAGGACTCGTCTGCAATTACCGCTGAGAAGTACAAGCTGGTGGTAGTTGGAGGAGGTGTGGGGAAAAGTGCTTTAACTATCCAGACATCCAGGTAAGAAACAGATGTACACACACACATACTCTTACACACTCACACTCTCTCTCTCTCTTTTTCTCTCTGACATATACAATGCTCATAAACGGTTACCTCTATTCCATTGGAATTAAAGAGTAATAGTCTGCAATCTTGTCCAGCACTAAAGAGGTTACTGAAAATGTTAGGAACTGTTGTATATGTACATTCAATTTTCAAGCACATTGCGCCCTGAAGAGCTTTCCATCTAATTTCATGAAACAAGGGGGACGTGCAGAAATAAACGTGGGCAGGACAAGGGTGGGAGCCGTGCCTCCGTAAATGTCAATATTACAACATTAATTGCAAAGCTAACCCTGCAAGAGCTATTTATTTCTGGAACATCGCTGTCACTTACATACGCGCGGCCTTTATTAACAACGCGTTTTATTTGTGATGTTAGGGAGATTAAGAGAAACAGTAATACAAATATCAAGGAAGCTGGATTTTAATGTCAGATAAGCATCTGTTTCTCAGGAAGCAAATTATTAATCTTTTGACTTTTTTACAGCATAATTTAATCAGAGGCCGCTCAAGTTTACGAAGCAGTTAAACGTCGTAAACGTCGCAGTTAAACGTTAAACGAAGCGTGATGTGGCTTCAAAATTATCGAGGGTAAAAAAACATATCATTTTGAATGATATCATTATGGCTTCGGAAATATAACTAATGCTACCCCTGAATGGTCAGAAATACGAAGCCACAGAGAGCTGGGTTTAACACTTTTACAGCGGGGACCATATACGCCATTAAAAAGAACGGTAAAGAATACTACCCATAACTTTTTGGTTGCTACACATTGTAGGCTGCACCTGAACTAATGCAATCTACATCATATAGCAAGCAAACAGAGCAGGGATCTGGCAGACTGGGGTATCAAGGGACCACAGGGGGAAACAGATTGTAGGGCCCATGGCCATAATGTACAAAACAAGTTATAATACGAATTATACTAAATGCAAACACACACCACCACAACCCCCCCCCCCCCCCCCCCCCCCCCCCCCTCCCTGCCAATGCAGAACCCCTGATCGTGGCGGCCATTTTTTTCCCTTCACGATTCCGGTTATAACGCGATCTCATTATGTGGACCCGAGCACCGAGTTATAACAGGGTTCAGCTATATGTAACTATATACACAAGTGTGTATACAGAAGCTAACATTCTATCTACACCGCAATCGAAAATAAAAGGAGAGAGCTATTTTAGTAGAGTCCCAAGCAGTAAATATATGCCCTCCAAATAATATATGGAGAAATGCCTATGCTCATAAAAGGAGCAAATCAAACAGTAGATACCTGAGTGATATAATAATGAACTATGTTAAGTATATTTAAATAGCTGCTGCTGGATAGTTCCCCTGTCACAGCATACTTTATAGTTCAACTGACAGGTGAACTCCCCAGCGCCTCAGAAACTGTAGTTCAATGATAGAGTTCCTGCCTTGAATAGCAGAGGTTCTGGGTCCTAATCCTAACCATAGATTCTTTCTCACCACATGATGAAATCCCGTTGCGGAAGAAACGCGTAGGGTCATATGGTGAGAAAGGACCTACGGTGGCTGACTGAGAGCCACTTCACCAAGAAAAGTGAGAGCATAGACTGCCGTTCCTTGCTGGGATTACTCCCATGTAGCAGCACTCCCCTAAACCAGGAACTGCAACGCTGCAATCTCTGGGTTGCCAGAGGAACTTTACATCAGTAACCAGCGGTGAGGTCCCAGAGGTCACGTGTTCCAGTGGAGCAAGCAGAAGGCGGTCACTTCAGCTGTGTTGGCGCATGAGTTTCCTCTCACACCACGCTTTCAAACTTTGGCGAATTTGTGAGTTTGAATTTGTCTGAGTTTATAGTTTTATTAAACATTTGTATTTTTTTATCACACGAGGAACGGGCGCTTTTTTCTTTTTCTCTGATAGGTATTGATGGGAGGTTGTTGAACCCGGAGTAAAAAAAGCAGCCAGAATCCAAGAGATATTTTATCAAGGTTTTTTTAAATTCTTTTTCATCACATTTATATGTGATCTTTAATTTTATGGACTCCAGACTTTTTCATTGTTACGCACCCACTGCCAATCATATGTAATTTAGGTCACACTTATAAGTATATTATATTGTTTCTACTATATCAATATTCCAGTGGCTAAGGTGTTTATTGTACTACTATGAGACTGAAAAAACAGTGCAAACACAATAGTGAAGTACTTTCAAAAAAGTGTATAAAACATAAAAGAATATATATCTGCGTACATCAGGTTAAAAGTTTACAGGCATGTAATGCACTCAGGCATATGTTACCAACACCGCACGCCGTGGAGAGAAGGAACACTCTGGTACTCAGTCCCTCAGATATGGCAGCTGAGCATGCAGGGTGGATGTCAGGATACAGGTCAATCGGCTAGTTCTTATATCCAATATTCTCCTTCCAGCTCGTAGCCCTCCGATCAGCTAATCCGTGAGGTCAGGAGAAAAGAAGGAAAATCTGCAGGGGCAGCCGATGATGCACTCCCGCCTGCTATGCAGTTTCTCAATACAGCTTCACGACACGCACATATATTCAGCCAAGCAATATATACGTTTTTGTTTTTTTAGCATTTCCAGACCATTCTAATATCATCTGTTTATAATAATGCTAATTCACACATTTATTGTTAGAATCGGTTCAATTTGGCCGTGAGTCATCCCTTTGGCGCTGTCTATATTTCTGTTATCTATATCTATATATATATATATATATATCTTCATTTTGCAAAGCAAGTATAACCAACCTCACACTGATGAGACCCATTAAGGTCGAAACAGCTGTCTGTGGGTAGGTTTACTTGCCATGCATCTTAACCCAGGCTAAGCTCAAAAGCTGTGCAATGTGGCAAGCATAAGCTTATAGGGGGCCATGTTATATGGTTTTGAAGCAAAATATGGCGTTGTGTGCTCATTTGCATGTCATTTCCCAGAATCCCTTGCTGCAGTGGAAGTGCTGTATGCTGGGTGATAATGGTGAAAGGCGGGGTTGCAGACCTGTCTAAGACATGCAGATGAGCATACAGTAATATTTCCATTTGATATATATATATAACCAATATATAACCAATGCTATAGTTCTTCTATGACTCAGGGTAAAAGTATTTCCGATAATTTTTTTTTTTGCCATGACGTCACTTAAAGGGAATGATGCCAGTCAATCAGAATGGCTGTGCTTCATTTGCCTTTAAGATGACGTCACGAAGCCGGCGTCACATGGTATTTCAGCCAATCAGATCGTGGGAACCAATTCCACACTCTGATTGGCTGAAATACCATGTGACGCCGGCCATCTTGGATTTCGTGACGATTTTGGATGTCATTGTTTGTTTTTTTCATGCTTAACGTAATAAAATGTTTGCGATTGGTGTTCGCTTGTAGTTAATGTTGTATTATGTTAGCTAATGTGTTTTATGGTTCTTTCTGAGATTGTTTGAATGTATTTCTTTGTCTTTAAATGTTTACATTTATTAATGTTGTTGTAATTAATTGTTTTGATTGGTTAGTAAACAACAAAACAGGTAGCGCTAACCGCAATGTGTGTGGTGTAGTAACTATTACCTTATATACTAAATAAAACTATACATAAGGGGCTGCCTAGGACACAAAGCCTGACCCCCTGGTCAGGAAAACAGTATGGACAGGGAATAGTTCCGTGGGTGCCTATAAACTTTACCACTATAAAGGATATACGAAAACCAAGCCTGTTGGTTGTGAAGATTGTTGATCCTCACGGTGGGCTTGAAAACAAAGAGAAAGCACAACACATAGCGTAATACTGTTGAAACATTAAATGCATACAAGACCATCAGGTTTCATATTATGATGCGTTTTGAAATGATTGGATACACTATGGGGCTATGCACTAAGCAATGATAAGTCGTTTTAAGAGCGCAAAGTGCTTTTAGAACGTGAAGTTCTGCCGAGCGCTATGCACTAAGCCGCGCAAAGAGGCACTTTGCGCTCTAAAACGGGCTTTTCCTTGAAATTTTTTCTAAGTCCAACTTTGATCGTGCGATCAGCTGTTTGCACTGAATCCTGCCCTTCAGCGGGATTCACTAAGCAACACAACTGATCGTATGTGAAATTTGCGCTGAATAAAGCTCACCAGCTAAAGGCTGGTGATCAAAAAGCAGGACTTACAAAAAATTCTTTGTTTACCTTTTTGCAGGCGCAAAACCAATGCAACAGGCCGCCGGGTGTCCCCGGCTGACCCCGCAGGGGTCCCCGAGGGAGGCCGGGGGTAGCGCGGGGGTCGCGCGGGTGTCCACGGCTGACCCCGCGGCCGTCCCGGGGTCCCCGCAGGAGTACCGGGTACCCGCGGGCCTGCGGTACCAATGTTGTGCCAACAAAAATACTAACTAAAAACACCCCCCTAGCACATACAGTACAATAATGTGCAAAATAACTATTATCCAGATATGGATAATAGATTATTTGCCCATTATTAAACACTGCATTAGCATACCTAAATAAAGTCAATAAAAACAGCAGCCAGCTAATCCAATCAATACAAGCAGTAACAACATCAACAATTATTTAATTAAACCATTAACCAATTAAACCAATTAATTCCTAAACCAAATCAAAATGAATAGTAACACTAACCAATCAAACCAATGAATTACAACAACATTAATGAATGTAAACATTAAAAGATAAAGAAATACATTCAAACAATCTCTGAAAGAACCATAAAACGCATTAGCTAACATAATACAACATTAACTACAAGCGAACACCAATCGCAAACATTTTATTACATTAAGCAGGAAAAAAGAAACAATGACATCCACATAAAAAACTGACATTAAAAAACCAACAGCAATACCAAGCCACAAATGCTCCCCAAATATTGTCATGATAATGTATTAATCTGTACCCTAAAGTGGTACTGATTAATATATTATCAGTCAATGTGCCTCCCCCCAAAAAATCAACAATCACATCCAATGAAAAAACCTGTAAAAAAAGACATTTACTAACATTCAATATATTACTTACCATTAGAAGCGGTGGCCCTCCGACTCCCGGGGAAACAGGAAGCTCACGTACCTTGAAGGCCTCCAACAGCATCCGATGCCATCCGCCATGAAGATCCGGCTCAGGGTCCCCAATCTTCTTTTTTCTTTCTTTAATCACCTTCTTCTATCTTCATCTGTCACCATTTCTTGTTCTTCTTTATCTTCTTTCTTCATCTGTCAATCCAAAATACGCCATGTTAAATCCCAGCCGATGCTGTCTCGTCGGCTTCTTGGGCTCAAATGAGGCGTCACGGCCTTAAATAGGGCTTGTGACGTCACATTTAGCCTCAAAATGGTTAACAGCCACCTGATTGGCTGTTAAAACCATGTTTCGACTGTAATTTTTTTTTTTGCCATGACGTCACTTAAAGGGAATGATGCCAGTCAATCAGAATGGCTGTGCTTCATTTGCCTTTAAGATGACGTCACGAAGCCGGCGTCACATGGTATTTCAGCCAATCAGATCGTGGGAACCAATTCCACACTCTGATTGGCTGAAATACCATGTGACGCCGGCCATCTTGGATTTCGTGACGATTTTGGATGTCATTGTTTGTTTTTTTCATGCTTAACGTAATAAAATGTTTGCGATTGGTGTTCGCTTGTAGTTAATGTTGTATTATGTTAGCTAATGTGTTTTATGGTTCTTTCTGAGATTGTTTGAATGTATTTCTTTGTCTTTAAATGTTTACATTTATTAATGTTGTTGTAATTAATT
>WSYH01001931.1:0-84743 GCA_036426205.1 Ascaphus truei
TGAACTAAGTTGACCCTAAAATGAGGCTGCAATTAGTGTGTGTGCTGAACCCCACCCCCTCTGTTGAAGTGTATGCTGTGATGAGATATTAATTGCAGCTGCTTTAACACAATGGTAGATGAGCTAAGTAGTCATCTGCAGTGTTTAAGTTATGAAAACAATGACATAACATATGATACGTGTGCCTCATTATGCTGTCTGTATATGACATAAAGCAAAAATGGACATTTTCATAAGCAACTATAGATGTGTTAGTGCCAGTGATGTTTGTAGGCCGTTACATGCAATTTCTTTGATGCATGCTTAAAATAGGCAGTAATGTCATGTTTGTCGGAGTAAAATCAATAAAATACACAATAATATGATACATATTTCTGTTCTGTACCTGTAGCTACTAATAATTTCTCATGAACATGTGTTACACATGTGTACTACCCTGTTGTTCCCCATCTTCGCCCACCATCAATTGCTTCCACTGCAGCTATGCATTTTGGGAATTCACATGTAAATGAGCACGCAATGGCACGTGCTATATTAGTTACTGCTTTTAGTAGGACTACTACATATATGTCTATTTTGAGATATATATATACAGAATCAGACATATACATATATAGATGCAGGTATGCTTATATTGTGAAGACAGTATAAAAAGCAGTGTAAATATGCAAAATAACTGTAAGCAACGACACGCCTAGTACAGTAATATTTATCACCTGCTGGAAATTGTGACGGATAAATTCCAATGTCACGGTCACCAGCCAAGCCTTCCACGACGACGGTAAGTAATTTTGGCCGAAGCAGCTCCTCCAATGGAGTCAATATGAGACGTTGTGGTGTGGGCCCACCTCCAGTGCCAGTAGCATGCACGCGTTGGTCTTGTATTTTCTTTTTCAATTTGGACCTAATATCATCAAATCTTTTCCGACAATGATACTTGTCCCTGACACTATTCCCACAGGCATTGACACCAATGACTATTGTGTCCCACATTTCTTTTTTGCTTGCTGCACTTGTCCGCCCTTGAAAAACATATAAAAGATATGAGGTAAATTAATAATAATATAAGCACCAGTTTCCTACACTGCTAGCTGTTCCAAGAGATAGCAAACATGCTGTTTTATGTGTAATATGTGAAGCACATGAGCATTCACTACTAAACCTATACATGTAAGCAAGGTTGCATTCATATTGTATGCAGTTCTGGCAAATTGACCGCCTGTGTTTATTTGTCCTTGTAAGGCATGATAAAAAGCTGTGTTTCCACACTAATGAACATAGAAAGATATTGTGTACCCATATTTGCATATGAACAAAACTCAGATGACCTAGGATCACATGTATTTGAATAATAAATGTAAAGTTACACTTACCTACTAAATGTCCATAGAGACTGTCATAGTGCTCCAGAATGCCAGTGACAAGAGCCCTATTTTCCTGGTCATTGAAGCGAGGATTACGTGGCTTCTCCACACGTTTCTTCCGAGCAGGTTTAGGGTCAGAGCTTGGCTGGTGCTGACTGGACTCTCCTTCTTCCAATGGAAGAGCCTCCAAAAGCTGGCCACCAGCAAGCACGCCACCACCAGACACCCCATCAGCAACTGCGCCACCAGCAGCACTCCCAGCACCAGCACTCCCACTCCTAGCACCAGCACTCACACTCCTAGCACCAGCACTCACACTCCTAGCACCAGCACTCACACTCCCAGCACCAGCACTCCCACTCACAGCAACAGCACTCCCACTCCCAACAACAGCACTCCCACTCCCAACAACAGCACTCCCACTCCCAGCAACAACACTCGCAGCACCAGCACTCCCACTCCCAGCAACAGCACTCCCACTCCCAGCAACAGCACTCCCACTCCCAGCAACACCACTCGGTGCACCAGCAACATCACTCCCCTGAACAGTACGTTCACTCCGACGCGTACTCCCACGAGTAGCACTCCCACTCCCACCAGCATCACTCTTCCCACGCTTTGCGGGCATACTTCCAGCACTCACAAAAAACAGACAAGAAATGTACAGGTAATCACACGACCCACTTCCACATATAAAACAAGACAAAGATGTAAACAAAACAACAAAGGACAAAGCTCACCCAATACACAACAAGTCTCTCAGTCAATATGCAAATCTTCAATCGTCCAGCTCTGTGCGTCTCTCTCTCTCTCTCACTCCCAACAACACAGAGAATGATTAGCAGTACACGTTGCCTTTAAATATGGCGCGCAATCAAAAACATGCTTGTTTCGCCTGATTCAGCAAGATTTGTGATTGTGCAACCTAACAGCACCCCGCCACGCACGCCGATACACCTGTGTGTGATCGGCTCATCATCGTGAGAGTGGGCGGATTTGTTTTCGGCTTGATTTTGAATGTATTCGGCACTTACTGCATACGGAGAGGGAAAAACGCCAATAACATGACTAATCGATAAGCTTGCCGATTTCACATAATCGTCGCTTACTGCATGAGGCCCTAGATGCACTACTCCAGCAGATGGAGATAGTGACTTTATATATACACTGAAACATGATTAGTGAAAAAGTAATTTTCCTCGATTTTAAGGGCCAAATCGATGGCGTCTTACAATCGAGGAAATATGGTACCTCCAGGGAATTATTATTAATTTACTAAAAAGTGTGCAAGATTTTGCTCTTTCAAAGACACTTTGACTTTCCTAATTTATCACCCTCTCTCAAAGGACATCTCTCTGTATGCATTCTGATATTCTCACTAAAGATTCTTGTGTTTGAAAGATCTTTTAATCTGGAATTACACACAATTTTGATTATAGTGTATGGTCACCTATTTCTTTGGCTACTAATACATCTAAGGTAAATTTTATTAAAGTCATAGTTCAATGTGAATTTAATTGTGGGATGTACAGTATAATAATTCACCCATCTCTGATGAACACTTCAGCAGTTACTTACTATGATGATGTAATAATCGTTGGAATAAATAACTTACTTATACTCAGGTAAACTTGCTAGGTGTGATACACACAATGCTATCTTGAAGCACCATGATAACTTGCCAGGTATTGGTCCACTGCAGGAGTAAATAATGGACACAATGTTTTTATTTTTTAAGAAATGTTTGGACTTCAGATTAAGACAAACAGAAAACCCCTAATACAAGGTATTTCGACTTGAAAAAAAACATACTTCTTGTATAATTTACCAGGAATTCTGATACGTAAACCCATTGCATCCTTATGCATACTGCACAATAATTCTCCTAATTTATATTTTAAATGTTGACACAAAGGGGTAAATTCTATATACCCTGAAGCATTCATTACATTTTTTGCCGTAAATTCCCATTGAGATCAATGGGGATTTTTTACTTAAAAAGTTTTGAACAGCCGATTTGGGGTATATTCTATAGAATTTACACTTAAAATGGATATTTTACCAATGAAACAATTTTTATTTAACTTTGTCGCCTTCCTGGACTACTTCTCTGTGTGCTACAGTATTTGATATTTTATTTCATCATTAAAATACAATTAATATACTTACATGGCTAAATAGGATGTATTGTTTACAATTGTATTTTGCATGCTTGTTGAGTTCAAACTTTGTCAAACTTAAAATGAGCTCTTTTGCGATCGTATAAGCATAAGCATCTCTGAACAGAAATGTAGTAAAGAAAGATCCATTATTATTACTCCCAATGTTCTGCTCTCTTTCTCATGATATAGTAAGCTTTGTTTCCAAGCACTAATTTCTTCGTACATGTGTCCAATCACACATTCCTCCAAACTACAAACTACAAATACACCAAATTCCTGTATGGATATACTGTAGTTAGTTTAAACTGTAATAAGCACCATGAATGTGCTTATTCAGATGTGTGCTACTTTTTATAGTTAATAAAGACAATGTGTTAATTGTTCACTGAACTCACAAAATAAAATTATTATTCAGAAAATAACCTTTGATTTACTAATATACATTATACAGTATGTAGGCAGATAATTTTGTGTTTTCATAGTGTAACAGATTTTCCAGCAGGGGGTGTAAAGCTCCAAATTAAAACGATACTGAACAAGTAGCAGACACAGATTTTGTTAAAAAAAGAAGATTAAAGATTTAACTCTTATCTTAGACTGTTTTTTCTTACAGAATTCCCTCTTAATTAAGTATTTGCATATAACGTAGACAAATCTATATTGTTATACTATATCTATCTATCTATCCTATCTATCCTATCTATCCTATCTATCCTATCTATCCTATCTATCCTATCTATCCTATCTATCCTATCTATCCATCTATCCATCTATCCATCTATCTATCTATCTATCTATCTATCTATCTATCTATCTATCTATCTATCTATCTATCTATCTACACCTGTGTGTGATCGGCTCATCATCGTGAGAGTGGGCGGATTTGTTTTCGGCTTGATTTTGAATGTATTCGGCACTTACTGCATACGGAGAGGGAAAAACGCCAATAACATGACTAATCGATAAGCTTGCCGATTTCACATAATCGTCGCTTACTGCATGAGGCCCTAGGTCTCTATCAGAGATATCAGAACCATGGTTTACAGTAATCTCATAAATAGAGCAGAAAGTACTTTTCTGCCCCTGCGTTAGTCTTAGTCGAAAGAAAGACGACACCAAATATTGTTCCTCGGTTCAGTGGACCAAACAAGGCACAGCTGTGTGACCAGTGTGTGTTAGACAGATTACACACAAAAGGTCTAACAAATAAGCAGCAACAATTGCTTGGCAGGATGGAGATTTAACAGACAATGCTTCAGTGAGGACAACCAGGGTGTCCCTGCAGTCAGAGCGTAGTTGCTCAGTTTGGTTATTGATGCCAGTGAGGCAGAATTAAACCTGAGTCCCACAGAGTCCATACAAGCAGTACTATCTCAGTTGAGGCCGATTGCACTGCAAAGGAACGTCTTACTGCAATCCAGTGTGTGAGAGGTAGCCTGATGCTTGCTAGCAGTCACTCTGTACTAAGTGAGACTACAACCAGTTCCCAAGATCTTAGCGCTTGTCTTACACCTAGACATACATACAATATATTTGCCCGCAGCGGTGATGGCAA
This sequence comes from Ascaphus truei, assembly GCA_036426205.1. Taxonomy (NCBI): domain Eukaryota; kingdom Metazoa; phylum Chordata; class Amphibia; order Anura; family Ascaphidae; genus Ascaphus; species Ascaphus truei. The sequence goes on from WSYH01001931.1 coordinate 5,082, forward strand.
AGAGAACAAAGATGGATACCTTGATTTATTTGAGAAGCAGTGCCACCTACATCGTATGCCCGAGGAAGAATAGGTAATGTTTCTGTCCCCACAACTTAGTGTATTTGCTTCCGAGACATACGGGAGATTTACCTTGAGGATTCTGATGACAATACAATCATGAAAAAGGTCTTGCTTGTCAGGTACAAAAAAAACCTGTATACCTCTGCAATTTCGGAGCCTGCAGCAGATCCCACAAGACTCTCATGTGGAATTAGTGGCCAGGCTTACCCAGTGTTTTGTGCTTCTAGGTACAAGGCTGTGGCATGGACACTGTAATGGCAATCATGAAATTAATTATAAAAGAACAATTCTTTCTCCTTTATTTGCCAGAGGTCACAAAGTGGGTTGTAGATTGCAAGCCAAAGAGCGCAATAAAGGCTAACAAGATGGAGAGATGAGTTTATGGCAGTGCGGCCCCACTTTCATTACCAACCACAATATACCCCCTATTCTGATACGAAAGTCTCTTGCCCACTGGAAATGAGACAACCAAATTCCCTGAACTGGGAAACCCCCAGAAGACCACAGCACCTCATTCCCAGCCCACAGAGTTTTCCCACAAGTGTAAATGCTAGATCTGTGGCTGAGCTGACCACATGCATGCTGATTGCCACAATGCAATTTGGCACCCAACTTAAACCCGGGCTCAAGTCCCCAATCTCCCCGATCAATTGCATATGAAAAAGTGGAACCCACAGGTGAAAGGGACTGTGTAATCAAGATGGTGCAGCAAGCAACCTGCTATTCAGATTCAGAGTTGGTGTACACCATCTCTGTAATTGGAGTGGACTACTGGGAGATCCGCCACAATTATCTTCACCCTGTAACTATGGGACCACGAAAGGCAGATTGGTTGCTAAACTTCAATGCCTCCCTCACTGTCATCAGCCCCAGTCTGATTGACCAGAAATATATCCTCCCAGGCAAAAGGTGGAGGGTAAAAATGGCTAATTATGTGCCCTTTAACATCCAAGGAGCCCGTGTCTTTTTGGTCTGTGGAGTAGGCTGAGCAATGTGAAATGTGGGTTTCTTGCTAAGACTAGAGAATGATGTGCTTATTGACAATGACCTGGGCAGCTGTTTTGTCATTGTGACTATGGTCGCTTTGCCCTTGTCCCCTGCAGCCAATCCCAGGCATATGCTAGCCCACCAGCAATTGTTACCCCTAACCAAGAGGCTGTTACCCTCATTGATCCAAGGACATCAGAGCCTATGCCCAGGCCAACCCTGAACCTAATAGGTTAGATGACATTAGCCCAGCAGAGATCTGTCCACCTGAACCTAAGACCAATGATAGTCATGACCAATGGTCTCAGTAGGCTCTTCTGTTCAACCCAGAGGTTCGGGATGAAACTGGCACCAGGCCTGCTGTTGCTTTCAATGTTGGGGCTAGGGCTGCAAATGACACCAGGCTGACATAGTATTCCTCCACATTGAAAGGTTTTGTAGGAGTAACTCTGTGTAGTGGATATCAGAACCCTTATCGAAGGAGGATCTGTGAAGTGGGGGTTAATCTACCTGACAGCAGTACAGTCCCTGCTATTTACCTATTTAATTGTTTTGTATGTTATTTGCACCTGATGAAAAGTCCATGTAGGACATGAAACGTTGTTTGTTTCTGCTACCTCACCAATAAATAATTCAGAATTTATTCATCAAGACATAAGCAGTTTACTACTCCCTAGACCAGGGGTGAGCAAACTTTTTATGCCGAGCCCCCCTTTTCATACATAAAATTTCTCTGTCCCCCCCTGCCGGATGTAATCAAAATCACATGACGTCAGCGCACGTGAGCTGTTCAGCCAATAAGGGCGAACCAGCTTTGTGACGCGTCCGCCACACGTCTACAATCTCCTGCAGCCAAGTTCACAAATCACTTGGGCTGCAGGCATGCGCGCAGACAGTATACTATATTGGATCACTGTTTATTTTATTGTTTGCTGGCATCTGGTAATATTTTTTTCTGGTGCACAAAGGCAATCCATTTGAGGGGCATTCATCCACCTCTTTGCTACCTCCCTTCCCTCTCCCCCCCCCCCTTTTTTCCCCTTCCCATCTACTCTTACCTACCAGTTTTTTGTATTATTTATTTATTCCCATTTTAAATGTTGCCAAAGGGATCCCCATAACCAAACTCAAGGGGGGGTACTGATGAATCTCCCCTGCTGATCAATACTCCCAAGTGACCCCCCCAACCCAAAGAATAACCCTCAGCCCCCCAAAACTCATCCTCCTCCCAAGCCCTTCAATTCTGCCATCTCTGCCTGACCTTCATCCCTCCGTTTAGATGGGGGGAGGGTCCTGCTACCAGTGGGTGTGCAACTCATTGGTTTGAAAAGGGAACCACCTCCTCCCGTGCCAGAACACACACACACTCACACTCTCTCTTGCCATTGTGTCTTTCTCTATCACCTTCCCCCAGTGTCTCTCTCTCTCACCTCCCCCCAGTGTCTCTGTCTCACCTTTCCCCCAGTGTCTCTCTCACCATCCCCCAGTGTCTTTCTCTCTCACCTTCCCCAGTGTCTCTCTTTCACCTTCCCCCCAGTGTCTTTTTCTCTCACCTTCCCCTAGTGTCTCTCTCTCTCACCTCTCCATGTCTCACTCTCCCCCTCCCCCAATATGTCTCCCACCTCTCCATGTCTCCTGATGCGGGAGCTCTCCTTCCTCTTCCCTTTTCCCCCCTGATTTTTAGTTATATGGGCCTAACAAGTCACCTGACAATTATGTTCAGACTACTTAATTAGCACATGTGAGGCCATTCAAACAAATGTTTATCCTACACAGGGTGTTCCCTGCCCATGTGTGAAAGCTTAATTTAATTAAGGGTTGAATGAGACAGGATTCAAAGATGGATTTTACCTAGCATTGTAAAATTGCATATACTATAATACACACAGCAAATGTTGTGACATCATCATCTCTTTTGGCCTTAAATATCATCTCTACGCAGATGATATTAAGATAGATATATCCACCCCTACTCTCACACCTGCAATCTAGTCCAAGTCTCTGATTGCCTCCTGGCTATAGCCTCATGGATAACACTCTGTCATCTAAAACATAATGTGGCTAAAACTGAGCTCGTCATATTTCCCCTAAACCTGGCCAAATATTCCCTTTTTCCATCACCAAAAATGATTCTACCATCTACCCAATCGCCAAAGCATACCTCTCTTTGCCTTGGACTGACATTTGACTCTTTCGTTTCCCTCTCTGTTCACATTCACAGCATGGCTAAAACTTGATGCTTCTACAGCCTTAATATTGCTAAGATCTGCTAGCCCTTCTCTTTCCTTCCGTAGGGCTCACCTGGCCCTTTACATACCCTGTAACTGTGGTTCTTTTTTTTCTGTTGTGAAACTGTACTGAGTGGAAAAAAGTGTGTTGTTGCCCACAATAAAGCAGAGCCAAGGTCTCTGGACATGAGGGGCTGGGAAATCCTTTGTTCAGCCCACATGTGGCTGTGAAAATGGCTTTTGGTTTGACTGGATGGGGAGGTGAGGTGCTGGTCAGAGATCAGTCTGGGGGGCCATCCACCCTAAAAGCAAAGCATTTGGTTGCCTCTCCAGCCAGAGTGTTGCAAGGCCATCTAGGGATATCCTGTTGGCTGGGGAAGTCATTTCCAAGTCCCTCTGGCAAGCACTGCTCTCATTGCCACGTTTATATTTCCCTCCACAAGTCCTTTAACTCTCTCAGCCCTGCTCCTGTCCTTAATGGTTAATCCATGTGAGCCCTCATCGCATGATTGGTTCCTGAGCAGCATCCGTGCTGTGATTGGTCACCAGCCCCTCTACTGTGATTTCCTATGGTAGCAGGAAATCTATGAAAGGGGGATTCGATCAGCAATCTTGAGTTCATTCTCATCCTGTCATGGAGGTGAACTAAGTGGTGTGCTCCAAAGCTGGGCCAGAGACACTCGAAAACGAGTCTGAGAGCCTAACCAAGTGGGAAATTCGAAAGTGCTTCGTGCTACAGGACTGTAGCTGTGCCAGAAAAGGAGAGAGCAGAATATTTCAGCTGAACTTTTGAATGTGCTATGTTACTAACTGTACTAGAGAGTTCTATACAGTCCCTACCTCATAAGAGAGTGGAAATAACCCCTTGGTAAGCCTTTGATGTTAGGCTCGGCACCTAGCCAGCTAGTATTCCCCTTGTATGCCTGTTTCAGTAAGTATAGGACTGATTGTGTTTATTGTGCTGTGCTGATTTTTGTGCTGTTTGCTGATTCCGGTTGGAATATAAATTATTTTTTGAACTACTTTGGCCTGTCTGGTGCCTTGAACCATGGGTTAAGTTCTGGTCTTCCATGACAGGCATTTTTATTGGTAGCGCTGAGATTGCCAGGGTCAGAATACGCTCTCTCCTCTCTCACTTTACTGCTAAAACTCGAATTCATGCCTGTATCCTATCTCGTTTGGATTATTGTAACAAACTACTAATAGGCCTCCCTGCCTGATAACTTTCTCCTTTGCAATCTTTCCAAAATTCTGCTGCTAGAATAATTTCACTTTCTCCCAAAACAGATTCTTCTCATTTTAATACTTTTTTTATTCTTATGTTTTATTGTTTTTATGGAATATTATGTTATCTCATGGATTCCTTGTTCACTCATTGTCCATTTCACTTTTCCTATTGACCAATCAGTTTGTAAGGATTACCCTATATAAATTGTGTATTTCTTCCATTAGCCACACCCCTGATGAAGTAATTCATTTTTTGATGAAACGCGTATGGTTTTGTTACATCATCACATTACATTGCATGATGTGGATGGGAACGATGAATACCCAGTGCAGGCTAGCTGTCTGAGTGCCCTTACATCTGCTGGAGTAGGACTCTCCCCGTGAATGAAGAGTGGACTTTGAGCTGGTATTTCCAGTGTCTCCCTTATTTACAGGCAAAAATCCACATGGGGGGAGCGAAGCACAGCCAGTTCAGGAAAAAACAATCCGGGGCTAGGCAAATTAAATATAAATATTATTTATTGTGGGTGTACAGCATGGTGGCTCACGGATTTACATTTTCAACATACCAGCGAAGGTAGCTTTGGCTACATCTACATGTCGCTGGAATAGATCTGAGAGGAGAAGTCTTTCTTTTGACCCCAATGCTGATGACTAAGAACTAGATTCTTCAAGCTGTTTCCGGTAACCTGGTCTCTAATTTTCAATCCAATGCTTGTTTTTCTCTCATACCATGTGAGTGGGCATTTGTCAACCGTTTTTTTTAATAAATATCTATGTTTTATACATGTACATACTATGGATCATGCGCTTCTCATTTTTTTTTTAGAGATCTTTCCTTGATGTGTTCCATTTTCCGAGAAGTAGTCCTTGTCTCCAGATTGCATTTCTACAACACTTTTTTGCTACTATCTACATGTGTGATTTTTACATCATTACATATTATGGATTCCTAGAGTATATTGGACTTTGAACTTTACACATACATTTAAATATGTTTTGTTTACACTTCATATGTATATTTAGATGCACTTGAACACTTTGTGATTTTTAAAATAATTTATTTTTACTAATTTCACATATATATTGAGAAGAGCATTGATACTTCTTTGTCACACACACACACACACACACACACACACACACACACACACACACACACACACACACACACACACACACACACACACACATAGATTTGTGGAGGGATATTCTCGCCGGGCCAAGGCCCTTAACAGTCTTCTCAAAATATACCCAGAAGACACGGGACGAAAGGCCACCCCCGCACGACAGCCCTTTGGGGACAAGTGGAACCCAGAGTGTGAACAGGCCTTCCTGGACCTGAAACAGAGTCTGACGGCTGCACCGGTATTAGCTTATGCCGACCCCGAACAACCCTATATCCTACAGGTGGAATCTCATTCGAGGTGCGAACGGACAATAACCCCCTCACGTATATCATGACTTCTGCTAAACTGGATGCGGCTGGTCATCGTTGGTTGGCCGTACTTTTCAACTACAATTTCACCCTGAAATACAAACCAGACCCCCTGAATGTGGGAGCAGATGCCCTCTCCAGACGCCCGGGCTGGCCGCCACCCCCGACGATGAGCAATGGGAAGAAATCCCCGGCCCGGGATGCGGGCCCTGTGCTGCACTGCGGCCATAGTTAATGATCAAGTAGCCTTCTCCGAATTGAGGGTGGCGGACACTCTAGGGTGTGCGTCCAAAGCCATCTCGGCTGCATACCAGGACCCCAGTGGCATGCACATCACCCCTGACAAGATCATATCCTGGAAAGACATGGTGCGATACCAAGTTCGTGACCCAATAGCAGGCGCCATCCGCCACGCTTTCCAGAGAAACCGTACCGATTTACTCAAATATGCTCCTGGAGGTGTGGGGGGTATTCTAATGAGAGAAGCAGATAAATTTGAAATACGGGACAATCTATTATACCGGGTTGTGGAGTATCATAATCATCCAAGTAGGAGGCAGCTGGTTCTACCTAAAATGCTACAATACTTGGTATTACGGTCATTACATGTCGAACATGGCCACTTGGGTGTCGACAAAACCTTTGGACTGGTGAGAGATCGATTCTTCTGGCCAAAAATAAGGGAGGCCATGGAGCATCATTGTCGTCGGTGTAGCAGATGCATACAACGCAAAACACTCCCCACCAGAGCCACCCCAATGGGTCATTTGAAAAGCATGGGTCCCATGGACTTAGTATACATGGACTTCCTGTGTATTGAGCCCGATAGCCGAGGAATCTGCAATGTGCTGGTCATCACAGACCATTACACGCGGTATGCGCAAGCTTTCCTGACCAAAGATCAAAAAGCCATCACAGTAGCCAAGGTACTTTGGGAGAGATACTTCATACATTATGGGCTTCCCCACTGACTACATTCTGATCAGGGCAGAGACTTTGAGAGTAAACTTATCCGGGAATTACTAAAAATCTTGCCCATCACCAAATCACGAACCACCCCTTACCACCCTGAAGGGGACGCCTTACCGAACGGTTCAATCGCACTTTATTGGACATGCTGGGAACCTTAACTGGAATACAAAAGGCTGAGTGGAGTAGGCATGTGGAAATGCTAGTACACGCCTACAACTTTACCAGACACGAATCTACCGGATTTTCGCCCTACTTCCTGATGTTCGGGAGAGAAGCCCGACTGGTAGATATCAGGTTGAGGGTCTCCACTAATGGAGTCCATAACGCCACTCATTTCAAATATGTGCAGAGACTACAAGAGAACCTGCAACAGGCCTATCAGCAAGCTGAGAAATCTACGGAAAAGCTGAATGCTGGTAACAGGAAACGCTATGACCATAAGGTCAAACATCGGGACATTCAGCCGGGAGATGCAGTACTTCTCCGCAACCTGGGAATACCGGGAAAACACAAACTGGCTGACCGGTGGAGAGAAGGAGTCTACGAAGTGGAGTAACAGATGCCTGGCCTCCCGGTCAAAGACTCGAAGGGCCGAGTAAAGATATGGCACAGAAACCATTTGCTTCCGATCCCACAAGTGGGGGAGGATTAGCCCGAATTAGTAGCCACTCCATTGGATGGAGAAATGAACCAGGGTGGTCCAGAGACTGACAATAATACGACCCATGAAGACCCCCAGGAGGGAACCTCTCAAAGGGGCCCTCAGACGCGACGAGCATCTCCCGGAGGAACTACGGGTAAAGGGCTCAGTAAACAAACACCCAATCCGGTGGCTCTTGATAATTCTACTTTGGACCCGCAGAATACCTGTTTTGTGCCTTCAAATGAGCATGTAGAGACTGTAACTCCCACCAGGGAAGAGGGCGACCCTCAGGACTATAATAGTAATTCTCCCGAGAGAGTGGCTGAAGAACAATTACGATGAAGCCAGAGAGTTGGACAGCCTCCAATGAGGATGACCTATGATCAGTTCGGGGACCCCCATTATGAGGCTCAGCAGTGGGCTCGTAACCGAGTAAAGTCAGTTATCGTTATGTTCAGTGAAATGTATAACCTTATATAGAGTGTGGAATGTATCGTTGTACGTATTCATGCATTTTTATTATATAATGGTTGTGCCGGTTAATGTTCTAGTCTTCCAAGTGGGGACGTTGGAGTCCACAGGGCGGAGGATGTAGCCAGGTCCCCCAGGTCTTACCCTTATCTCCGCAGGCTGGGAGAATAGGGAGGTTGCTGCGTGTAGGGAGTGCTTCGGTGCATCGGAGGCTCCGCAGCGACCCGAACAGATAGGGCGCCGCCATGTTGGTGTTCGCGCATGCACGGTGAGCCCGTGGAGGTGGTGAGGGAACAAAGGTTGCGCATGCTCAAGAGAAGGTTGCAAAAGCCCGCGAAAGAGGAACGGCTCCTATAGGGAGAGCGCACGGGACTATGAGTCCCAGCAGCCAGAGCGAGACCAGGTGACGCCAGGGAGCCAATAGGGCGGGCGAAAAATCGGGAGGGAGAGTAAGGAGGTTGCGCAGGGGAGCACGCTTGGGAGAATCATGCAGGAGGAGGAAGGAGAAGGAGTTCTGCGTGTAGGGCGGCCAGTAGCCCCCTACCCTAGGCCTTATTCCCCAGCCCAGTTAGGCCCTGAGTCCCCGTAGAGTGGAGCGGAATTAGGGACTGGCCATCAGATAGGGCACAGCCCCTTAGTTCAGCAGAGAAGCGGGACATTCAGAGACTATTGAATAATCTTACCAGAGGTCTGGGCTCAGACCTCAGCTGCAAAGCACAGCCACCCGGGTGGGATCGCCCCGGGAGGTATCCCTGGAGAATCCATCTGTCATCTGATCCTTTGCAAAGTTCTTTGGCAGGCCCGAGCGCTGGAGCGCTCGGCAGGTAATCCCATCAAGTGCACCAACTGTATACATATATTCATATTCGAACACAGTGGCTGCGCAGTCACACACATATACCTCACTTTGGGGGTGGGGCAATACTGAATGTGGGAAGTGTGGGTACACGATGAGGGGGTCGCGTCCTGCGAGACGCAGTTGTGTAGTGTCTCCTCTAAGGAGGGACACCTGTTGATTATATACAAGATTATGCTTGTGCTAGTAAAGTCATCGGTTACATATATATATATACTGTGTGTGTGTGAAATACATTATTGTCCTGCGAGGAACAACTTCCACTCTGCTGGGAGCCATCGCAGGTGGAGGCGCTCCACCAGTAAGAGGTATCCGTATTCATATAAGCTGCCCCAGGCGCTCCGTGGCAGAGGATCAGTCCCTGCGAGCCAACAGGTTATACAGCATTGGTAGCATACTGTATTAATAGGAAACAGGGCTACACGTTGCATTCAGGAAGTCAAAGCATGTGCTGCATGAGTTGTGCAGCACAGCGCCACCTACTGGCTACAGGAGAAATTGCAGCTACTCTGATTCTCTGCAAAATCGCCCCCGCCGTCTGCGCCCCCCTAAACAATCTTGCGCCCCCTCAGGGGGGTGCACCCCCCAGTTTGCGCACCTCTGCCCTAGAAGTTGTCTGTACTTGATTATATGTTACTATACCTTTAAGAGAGGGAAGGAATCCAATCAGGTACCGTATGCCTCCCTTTAAGGTAACATCACATCACTCTAAAAAAGGGAAGACATCACATGGTACATCCACCAATCTGATTGGTTGATGTACTATTTGTTATGAATATACACAATGGTTCCCAGCACACAATCAGAGTCAGACAAAATGTCAATATGAAAAAATTGCAAATTGTATTGAAATGTAGATGCAGGTACACAGCTAGCCCTAATGCAGGCTGTCACGTACGACACCCTGCTAGCACGCAACCTGCATACGGGACAAGGGTTAATACTGACGCTTGCAAGCGCACCCACTCTTCACCTCTGCAAAGGTCTGTCAAATAGACAGTATTTCCTCTAAAGGATCCAGGATCAATACACAGCCCACAAGCTGCCCCACTCTTCACCTCCACAAAGGTCCCTCAAATGAGTTGTATCTCTCCTCAAGCCTTCCCAATATACCACCACCATGAACAGCACACAAGTGAGCACGGGACTTAGACATGCAACCAGGGTTAATACACAAGGCTTCTCTAGCAACCCCCCTTTCTCCTCTGCAAGGAACCAGCGAGTTAGTATTAACCCCTACTCAATTGCACATCTTAACTATCCACTGCCACCACCTGAGGTTATGCAAATATGATAAAAGATCTTAGACTAAAATATCTGGCAGGGCCTCAGGTCCTTTTTATTATAGGAAAAACTATGCACTTAAACACAAAATCAGTTGTAGTAACATGTGCCCGAGTTAGTAAGTTATTCTCCCCAAGCGTGCACCAGTTCATTCAGAGCCCAAAGCATTACTTATTAAATGTTTTAATATATATAAAAATACAGTGCATTGGATTACAGAAAAGGTATTACAAAATAAACATACAGTTACAATATAAGGCAGAACGGCTTCTTAAAATAAAAGGGGTAAAATAGAAAATCCTACATAGTATGTTACCAAATGCTATGGATTTTTTCCAGAGAGGCGCTGGTACAGAAGATGAGATCTACTGTACCATGCTCTCCCAAGCATGCCCCTGGTCAGATCTGACTTTTAACAACCTTGCCCAGACTTAGATACATTCTTTCTTCAGGACTTGCAGGAGCCCACGCCTTCTACAAAATGAAGTGGTTCTCCCCAGACCCTGTTTGTAGATTAATTCAATTGACACCTTGAGTGGGCCATCCACATGGACCCCCCTCCCCAAGTAAATCCCTTTTAAGTTTAGAGCAGCTCAAAGAAACAGTTCTGACCTATTTCAGACTAGGCATTTTGTATTTTTGTTAAAAGAAGTGTAGCTCATTAACCCCTCAAGCACCAAATGGATTAACTTCATGACATTCTCATGATATTATCATGACAACTCCCTCCTTAAAATGAGCGCAGGGGCTGGCTGAAACACTAATCCCGCGCTCACACAAATAAAACCTTTAACATTTCTTCTGGGTCCCTCTGTCTCGCTGTCTTGCTTTCTCTTGTGGGATATATCTCCCCCTGCCTTGCTCTCTCTTCCCTCTGCGGCCTGTCACTGTGCCTCACTGTCTTTCTTTTTCTTGCTGGATAGATCTCCAACATCTCACACTCTCTTCCCTCTGTGGACTGTCCTTGTGCCTCATTGTCTTGCGGTATATCTCTCACCCCACCTTGCTCCCTCTTCCCTCTGCGGACGGTCCCTGTGCCTCGTTGTCCTGATGTAGCTCTCTTCTCCAGCTTCGCTCTCTCTTCCCTCAGCTGACTGTCCCTGTGCCTTGCGGTCTTGCTGTATATCTCTCTCCCAGCCTTGCTCTCTCTTCCCTCGGCAGATGGTCCCTGTGCCTCGCGTTCTTGCTGTACATGTCTCCCCCGCCTCTCTCTCTCTTTCCCCTGTGGACTGTCTGGCTGTGTGGATGGATTGTACTGAGAGGCTACCACCCCCCTGCCCCCCAATCTGGTGCAACCCCTGTCAGCCACACTTCCCTGATACCCAGCGCATGTTAGTACCTTGAATTGTTCGGCGGGTCCCTGAGCTGGTTGGGTCACAGCGGTCTCATAGTGGGTAACCATCTTTCCAAGATCATTACCAAGCAACACATTAGCAGGAATATTATTCATTACTCCCACCTCCCGTACACCCTGCCCAGTACCCCAATTCAAGTATACTTTTGCCACCGGCAAAACGTGGTGTAACCCCTCAAGCACCAAATGGATTAACTTCATGATATTATCATGATATTATCATGACACAGGCCTTGGAAGAAATGCTCACGGAGCAGTACACTGTCCCCAAAAAGGAAGGGAGAGAAGGGGTGGAGGGGAAAACAGGGAGTGAACAAAAACAAAAAACGGTGGGGAGGGAAATGGGAAAATACGTGCATAACACGTAATGAACAGGGTGATAGACTGTAAGGAGGCAACGTTTCGAGGCCTGACAGTAAAAAACAAAGTGCGCTCTGTCCCAAGAGAGTTCCTTTTGTTTCCAAGATTTGGTGATGATCCCTCTGCTGCCCGATTCTCCAGTGATCGGCGGGTGTTAGACTGGAACATATGCAACAAAAAAGGGTGCAAAAAGATAAAAACACAATAAGTCTTAATTCGTTAAAACTTTATTAAAAAGACTAAATGACACTTACATAATAAAATAGGATCATGTAGATCCAATCATCCGCACATGATAAACTGCCACGATGAACAGATGGTAAAGACCCATAAGTCCACAACACATGGATTCAAGTTGGAATATGATCCGGTTCCCACTGCAAGATGTTAGAGCTATGTTAGGCGTCACAGCCTTAAATATGACTTGTAAAGTCACATTGGGGTGGGAACTGGTTCAACAGCCATCTGATTGGCTGTTAAAACATTGTGCCGATTTACATTTTTTTTTCATGACGTAATTTAAAGCTGCAGTTCAGGCAATATCCTGCATGTTTGTTTTTTTTAATAAATCAGTTCTGTAGTAAGAAAAAATACTTTTAGCATTTTCTGTTTTAAAAATAACAACTTTGAAAGACCAATGTTCTTGTATTCTATTTTAACAAGCATGCTTGTTTCTATAGCAACTATTTACATTCCCCATATTTAAAGATGTCGCCAAACTTTGCCGATCAATAGACGGAGAACGAATTGACCGGCAGCAATACAGTTCTTTAGGTAATTAGAGATTACCCACATGAAACTATTGAAGTAAAAAAATAAATAAAATAAAAAAAAGACTGAACTGCAGCTTTAAAGGGAATGAAGCCAACCAATCAGAATGGCTATGCTTCTTTCCTTTAACATAATGTCACTAATTCCAAGATGGCCAGCATCATATGGTAATTCAGATTGTGTGAACTAATTCCTCAATCTGATTGGTTGTAGTACACCATGTGTCTCCCTTTGGATGAAGTCACATACTTGACCTAAAATGACTTCATCACATGGTGTACCATAAGATCCCGGATAGAAGGCAGCTAGTTCTACCAAGGAACCTTCAGTATATGGCTCTTCGATCGCTACACGATGACCATGGGCATCTTGGAGTGGACAAGACCTTCGAGTTAATACGGGATCAGTTCTTCTCGCTGCGGATGAGAACGTCGGTAGAACATCATTGCCGTCGATGCTCATGGTGCATCCAACAAAAAACACTCCCTACCAGAGCCGCTCCAATGGCTCATCTGAAGAGCTCAGGTCCCCTGGACCTCGTGTGCATGGAATTTATGTTTATCGAACCAGATGCCAGAGGCATCGTGAATGTATTAGTGATCACAGAGCACTACACCCGGTACGCCCAAGCCTTTCCAACCAAAGTCCAGAAGGCCATTACGGTGGCCAAAATATTATGGGGAAAGTACTTCATCCATTATGGACTGCCCAATCGCCTGCATTCAAATCAAGGTCGGGACTTCGAAAGTAACCTCATCAGGGAGTTGCTTAAGCTGTTAAACATCCACTAGTCCCGAACAACTCCTTACTATCTGGAGGGAGATGCTCTGCCAGAGAGGTTCAACCGGACCCTACTGGATATGCTCAGCACCCTAAAGGAGTCTCAGAAAAATGAGTGGAGTAAGCATGTGGAATCCCTGGTGCACGCCTATGACCGCACACGCCATGAATCTATGGGGTTCACTTCCCTATATCCTAATGTCTGGACGAGAAGCACGGCTTCCTTTAGACATACATCTGAGGGTATCAACCAATGGGTTACCCAACAGGACGCATTTCAAGTACATACAGCTGCTCCAATAAAGCCTGCACGAACCTACCAATTAGCAGAGAAGGCATCAGCTCATCTGAATGCTGGTAACAAACGGTGCTATGACCATTAGGTCCATCATCGGGAGATTCATCCTGGAGGCGCTGTGCTCTTTGCAATTTAGGAATCCCCAGTAAACATAAACTGGCAGACCGTTAGCGTGATGGAGTCTACTAAGTGGAATCTCAGATGCCGGGCCTCCCGGTCTACAACATAAGAGACGCATGTGACAGTGAGGCGGTACCCAGACCAGTAAATAAAGGTATTATGCCCGGCGGAGTGCCCCTGAGTCATATTGTAACTGTGAATTGTCAGCTCTGCAGCCCACTGCTGGTTGTGAGGCTGTAAATCCATTAGAATTGTCTGTGTGTGTCCTGCTAGGAATAAGAGGACCACACGCATTAAAATAAGCTACATGGAATGACTGTGGTCACCATTAATGGATTAGTTCCAAGGGTTGCAACCACAAATACCACATCATTGCATTAAGGTCAATTAGATAAGTGCGGTTGTGGTTAGGTTAGTTCCGTGCATTGCTACAATGAGTCACGGCCCAAACCGCAGGTTAATTGGATAAATATGGCTTTGGTTATGTATTAGCGCCATGCATTGCAACAATGAGTCACTGCCAAACCGCAGACAGGAAGAAACTTTAAACCACAAACAATTCGCAGACCACACATAATTAGATAGCTAACTTGAGTTAGGGACATGCAGGAAAGATGAAAATTGGTGTGGATACTGCTGGGGTCCCAACAGTGAAGCAGCTATATTTTATGTGTTATTAACTTTTGTGAAAAGTAGTAAATGAAAGTTCCCCTCTTTTTGTGTATTCAAATTATAAAGAGCAAGGGAATTTACATTCAGGTAGGCGGGGCAGCGGATACATTGGGAATTCGCAAGTTCAGTATATGACGGCCATTCTAGTGAGCAACTCATGCATATCTTAAGTGCGGACTTCTAAGACACCACACTGAGATGACTCCATAGTGTCTAGGAAAGTCCAGACTTAAAAAGGTACCAACATTTGAAAGTGTGAAGCAGAGGGAAGTACATAAAAGCAGGTTTCCCTGTCAGATGTCCAGGCCAGAGGTAGACATTCTGCCGCTGGAAAGGGGGCTTGGTCAGATATGCTAAGCGGCTCAGGTGTGATGTTAGCGCATGACCCTTGGCCTACCGTGAAGCCCCTGGCCCGGCTGCAGGAACTGTGGGCAACTCTGCCATAGGGTAGAGATTTGGTTCCCACGCAGAGATTGGCTGCACATAGGAAAGATAGGCTTTGAATGGTTTTAAAAGTTGTGCAGTCAGTAGGGAAGGCAGATTCAACGAAGATTCCTAAAAGATACAACATGGGGTACAATTTATTCCATCGTAACTAAGGATTGTACCCCGCTCCAAGAGTTCGTTAGAACTAAGGATTCCCGAATGAATCCTGCAAGGACAGAACGAAAAGTTTCCTTTTGGCGGAGAAACAGGGGTCGCATGCAGCGCCCCTAGCCAAGGACTGTCGCACGGCTCTATTTGCGCACCAACCCCACTCCTGGTAATTGGTGCCTAGAGACTTTATTTTCGTGAAGTTTGTTCCGTGGACATTTTATTTCATTTTGCCCCATCCCAGTAAGTGTTTATTTTGTTTATCAAGTTGAATGTGTTTCTTGTGTCAATAAATTACAATTTATTTTATCTCATGTTTTGTTCAATCAAAGGATCCAGGTAATTTTTGTGTTAAAAGCACTGGTCTCCCGTGACAGCGCGGATGACAAGGTCTGGCACTGCAATCATCTCCTGCATATCCCGCAAGTGGGGGATGATGAGCTAGATAGAGACAACACCATTGGCCGGTGAGCAGGAAGGATCTGAAGTAACTGCAGAAACAGTAACTGAAACAGTCGAGGATTCGATGGAAGGACCCTCTAGTAGGACAGACCAAAGTCAAGGGGCACCTCCCGAAGGAGCACCGGGTAATGGGCCAAGACAGCCTTTACCAACTCCAGTGGCTCCAATGAGCCCTCCTCTGGCCCCCAGAAGTCCTTGTTTTATGCCTCACAGAGACATTTCAGAGAGTGTATTACCCCCAATGAGAGAGACTGAGCCTCAAGTGTACGGTCACTACTCCCCAGAGGGAGTTGAAGAAGAGCTTCGCCGAAGCCAATGTGTTAGGTACCCTCCCAACCGTGTAGCCTATGATTAATTTTGGGCACCCCACTATGCAGCTCAGCAGTGGTATTGCAGCAAAATCAAATCTGTCATTGTAATGTTCACGGAAATATATAACTTGATGTAGCGTTATGTAATGTAATAAGTTGTACATATTGCAATTCATTTTTATGATATAATTTGGTTGTGATTATGTGTTACGCTGTTCCCAAGCGGGGACAATGGTTTTTTCACCAGGGGGAGAACGTGGCAAGGTCCCCTCCCCACCTGGGTTATTTATTAACATGATAAAGATGCAAAGCTAGACCTTATTGTTTGTTTCCAATCATTTTAGCCCTGCGATATTTAAACATACTTTTTTTATCTACTGAATTGGTTTCTGTATAAAAGGCAACACATTTCTTACAATTATGCTATACCCCTAGGAACCGTACTTTACTTGTGCATCTGTACAAGCAAAGCCCAGTGTTGCATTTAATTACTTTACAATTGGTAAAATATAATCTTCATTCTCATACTGTATATTGTTTGTAACTTTCTGGCTTCACAAAAATACTATCTGAAATCTACTGTAGAAGTAATGCAAATAAGGTAAATTTTAATTTCTCATAAAAATGTCCTTCCAATTTTATTCCATATCTTCATTTAGTGTAAATTGTGCTGGAGAATATATTTTTCTGTATAACTGAGCAGCTCAGAATTTAAAGCCCATTTGCTATATAGATCTTATTTCCCTGGTGAAATCAACCGTGCCCTGCATTTCCATATTTAATCACAGACTATACAGACAGAAACTATTTACGCTAGTCTGTTGCATCCTGATTATTAAAATGTTCATACATGTTTCTGGAAAACCTGGTTTTATCGGAAAACATAAGTGGAGTGGTTTGTAAAAGTCCAATATGTGTAATTGTCTGTCTGATTCCTTCTTACAGAAAAGCACTTCAAAAAATGATGCTGGCCCCTATTCTACTCACACAATGATCACAAAATTGTGTTAAAACACAAGTGCAGTGAGCACACATTCAAGTACAGTTAAGAAACTGCAAAAGGAATTTGGGTTAACTACAGTAGTATTTGTTATTTGTGGGATTAGCTGATTCAGTAAGCCTTTTATCTTAAAATAGTTAGGTTATCTATTTAGGTTTGTAATGATTTCTATCTATGACCTCTTAAATGATGAAGGGATTTTAGTGTATAGTGTGTGTATAGTGTGTGTGTGTAGTGTGTGTATAGTGTTTATGTGTGTGTATAGTGTGTGTGTATAGTATGTGTGTATAGTGTGGGTGTATAGTGGGTATAGTTTGTGGGTGTATAGTGTGTATAGTAGTGTGTAGTGTGGGAGATGAGATGTGGGCGGTGTGAGGGTGCCTGTAGTGTCGTGTGTGGGGGTGTGGGGGTGTGTGTGATTGGGGCTGTCGTTGGAGAGTGAGGAGGTGGGAGGAGGGGTTGGGGGCGGGGGGGGGGTGGGGGGGGCAGGGGGGGGGGGTGGGGGGGTGGTGCTAGGGGTGGGGGGGTGGGGGGGGGCGTGGGCCCTATAAGAGGGTGGGGGGGGGCGGACAGGGGCGGCGGGGCGAGTCGAGAGCCGCTGGGGGGGGGACCGGGGGGGGGCGGTGGGAGAGGGGGGGGGGTGGGGGGGGGGGGTCCGCGGGGGGGGGGGAGAGGGGGGGCTAGAGTGGGGGTGGGGAGAGTGTTGGGTGGAGAGTGGGGGGTGGGGGCGGGTATAGGGTGCGAGACGGGTGGGAGAGGGGGTATAGGGGGGATGTGGGGGGGGGGGGGCGGTGTGTATATAGAGGGAGGGGGGGGGGGTGGGTGGTTGGGTGATATATAGAGGGGGTGGATGGTGTGTGTGTGCCTCATAGTGGGGGGGTGTGTGGGTTGATGTGTGTTGTATCTTGTGTGTGTGGGTGTGTGTGTGTGTGTAGTTTGTTTGGTTTAGCTGTGTGCTGTGGTATAGTGTGTGTGTATATAGGGGGTGTGTGGTGTGTGTTTGTGTAAGGGTTGTGATGTGTGTGGGTGGTGATGCTGTGGTGTGTGTGGTGTGTGGTGTGTGTGTGTGTGTGTGTTGTATGATGTGGTGTGGCTTGTTGTGTGTGTGGGTGTGTGTGTGTGTGTAGTGGTGTGGTGTGTGTGGTCGTGGGTATAGTGATGGTACAGTGTTGGTATAGTTGTGGTATAGTGTGGGAGCTGTATAGTGTGTAGTGTGTATAGGGTCATAGCGTGTGTATAGTGTGTATGTGGTGGATGTGTGGGTGTGTGTATACGTATAGATGTGGTGAGTGTGTGTGTGGGAATTAGGGGGTAGTTGTGGTAGTATATGTGGTGATGTGTGTGTGCTGAGCTGGGGTGTGTGTGTGGTGTGAGTGTGGTGGTGTTGTGTGTTCGTGTGTGTGTGTGTGGTGTGTTGTGTGTTGGTGGTTGTGTGATGGTGTGTGTGGTGGGTGTGGTGTGGGGTGTGTGTGTTTTGTGTGTGTGTGTGTGGGTGGTGTGTGTGGGTAATAGTGTGGGAGTGTGTCGTGTGTGGATGTGTGTGTAGGGTTATTGGTGTGATAGATGTGTGCTTTGTGTGGGTGCTGTGTGGTGTGGATGTGTGTGTGTGAGTGTGTTGTGTGTAGTGTGTGTGCGGTGGCGTGGTGGTGGGTGTGGGGGTGGTGTGTGGCACTGTGGGGGGGTGTGTGTGGTGTGTGGTAGTGGGTGGTGTGTGTGTGTATATGAGGGTGTGTGTGTGTGGGGGTGTGTGTGTGTGTGTGTGTGGTGTGTGTGTGGGTGTGTGTGTGTCGTGGGGTGTGTGTGTGTGTGTGGTGTGGTATAGTGGGGGGTGTGTATAGTGTGTGTGGTGTGCCATATAGCAGTGTGTGTGTGTGTGTGTGCGTGTGGGTGTGGTGTGGTGTGTGTGTGTGTGTGTGTGGTGTGTGTGTGTGATGGTGTGGTGGGTGTGGGTGTGGTGTGTGGTGTGTGGTGTGTGTGGGTGTGGTGTGTGGTGGTGTGTGGTGTGTGGGGTGTGGTGTGTGTGTGTGTGTGTGTGTGTGTGTATATGTGTGTATAGTGTGTGTGTGGGGTAGTGTGTATATTGTGTTATAGGGTGTGTGTAGTGTGTATAGTGTGTAATGTATAGTGTGTATAGTGTGTGTGTGTGTGTGTGTATAGTGTGTATGTAAAAGGGGTGTGTGATAGTGTGGGGGGAGTGTGTGGTAGTGTGTGTGGGGAGTGAGTGTGGTGTGTGGTGATGTGGTGGGGGTGGTTGTGTGTGTGTGTGTGTGTGTGTGTGTGTGTGTGGGTGTGGTGTATAGTGTGTGGTGTGTGTGTGGTGTATAGTTGTGTGGGTGGGTGCAACTTTTGTCTCAAGCTCATATTACACGAGCAACCTAAGCACAATGCATGCTGCTTTTAAACACAGCTTTAAGGGCATAGGCTGGGGTGATATGCAAAACATGTAATTGCATGTCATTTCCCAGAATCCCTTGCTGCAGGGAAGTGCTGTGTGCTGGGCATAATGGTTGAAAGACAGGGTTGCAGCCCTGTCTAAGACATGCAAATAAAACATACAGTAATATTCCATTTGATATATATATATATGTATTTATATATATAGGATAGATAGATATATATATATATATATATATATATATATATAGATATATATATATATAATATTATAGACGTATGGTGACCAGGGGATCCTGATGACCAAAGAAGACAGCACACTGCAAGGTTGAAAGCAAAAAAGTGTATTGTGGAACACAAGGCCGCCAACGTTTCGGTACTCACAACGGGACCTTCCTCAGGGCATATATAGTAACCCTATTTCCCCCACCCAATCTCACATAGGGTCTCCTCAGGGAAATACTGCATACTTACATCGGTCTGGTTAGTGCATACCTGCTGGTAACAGGGGGCCCTGGGTCTCCCTAGGGATGGTAAAGGGGACAACCAGGACAGGCTTCTGGAGTTGTGCCTGAATTCTTGTTACAGTTGCAGTGCCTCCATCTTGTGCAGCCCCCAGTGGTGTGGGGTGAAATATCTGCAAAATAACTTGTCCCTCTCCTCCCAATATACTTCACTCTCAGGCAGGAGGTATAGATAAAATGCAGATGGCTTTATTTGATCTTCCTTTTTAGCAGCAGTCTCAATCACAGCACACAGCACTCAAAAGTTATTCACCTTCAGAATGTCCCTGAACTTACTCCTGGCCAAGGGCACCAAGAGTGGTTCTTGCTCTTCCCCTACCCACTTTTAGGGTAGGAAGTATGGGATTAACCAGTCTCACCGAAGGGAGGGCCTCAAGCTAACAAGAGCCCTGGCAGCTTGGCATGGGTACCCTGTCTCTTTCAAGGGTAGAGACCAACTGCCTAAATAGAAAGTTGCAATACTTTAAGCTAGCTCCAACAGGCACCACCCCTGTGTTTCTAATTGGACACAGAGCCTGATGACACTGCCTTCACTGACTCACTGCACTGCATGAAGTGTGGAAAACTTTTGATTGCTCCTGGCAAACCTGCCCTTACTTATGAATTACTGCCAGGAAGGAGGGCAGACCTATAGCCCAAACCACACAGGGCTACACTCTCCCTCTGTTGGAAATCCAATGGTCCCCAATTGGACCAAATTTGCTGGGCCATCCTGCAGGTGAACAACCTGTACAAATACAAATAACAGTTTATTAGTCACATAGTGTACATAGTAGGCTGCACACCCACACACCCAGGACGGTGAACTAACACAGGGGAAACTCCAACATGGAGAACCCACAACTAATACACGAAGCATTGCAGCCTATTAAATCTTAATCATTATCATTTAACAGATCAGCCGCCCGTCAGCCAGGCATGAACCATGGCTGGGAAGGCAAACGCAACGGGGCTTGTCTGAGGTGAGGAGCGGCGCATTCCAGGTATCTGCCAGGTACATACTGGGTATTTGCTCGAATAAAGTGTGTCGCAGCAGTAGTTGTGCCGGGGTTCTGGCTTGTCTACCTCCCTTCCATTATGATCCACTACTTTTATGAAATGGGACTGCAGAGAGCCATTTTCAAGGCGATACACCACCTTGTGCATAAATATCCCTCTCCCAACACCACAAACCCTCATGAGGTAACACATTTTCTCCTCTGTGTGGTATACGGAAGTACTGCTCTTAGATCTTGTCAGGAATCAGCGTTCTCCACACTCCCCACACAGAGCACCCCCTTCCCGCAGGGAGCCCCTGGACACACAAAACAAACGTGCCTTACCGGCCTCCACGGCTCCTCGACCCTGCCGCCGTCGCGGGATCACTCCCCTTGGCGATTCCTCTGCTCAGCGCCAGGCGCGCCCACGCCCTCCTGCACGCACACCTGCACTCACACCTGCACCATCCAGGGGCTCGGTTCACGCGCATACACGAGTTACAGAGCACGCTCAGTCTGCACACTCTTCTTCCCGTCCCCCGGACCTCAGGCTCCGCCCCCGCACACTGCACGGGCATACTCAGGTTACCAACAAGACTCACCTGGCCTGTTATGCCTGCACCAATCTGCAGTGTCTCCCTGTAGCTCTTCCTGTCCCGCCTCCATTCCTAATTGGACCTTCCTGCTTTATCTAGCTCCTTTCCGCTCTCAGTCTTTGCTCGACATAGTCTCTGTATGGAAGTACTTCAGGGCCTCGTGCTCCGGATCTTCCTCGGCGCCATCTTGCCCATCAGGGCTGATATCAGCCAGACGCTGTGCCGGCGGGAAAAACTTGGTTACCGGGTACTGATTTTTCTTTTGAGACTTCCCTGTCATCTCAGCAGTGTTAGGGGTTGGTCTGGAGTCTAAATTCGGGAGGTTTGGGGTGGGGGAAAAGCTTATTCTAATAGCTTTAGCTGTGAGGGCGCCAGGAGCTCTCTCACTAGCAGACCATCGGCTGTGACGTCACCGGAAGTCTCGTGAGTAGTCATTTTTGAGCTTTGTTTGCACAAATTTATTCACAACAGTATTACACTATGTAGTGTTTCTTTATTTCATAACTACGAGACGAGCTCCCCTGATTTGTTGGAGAATTACCAGTACCAAAATGATTTCCTGCTTCATCAGCTGTCAACTACAAGTGTACCAGGTCAGCTGTCAACTATAATGCAGACTTGAGGAGTCACAGTGAGTCATCACCTCCCGTTTGGCAAAGTTTATAATGAAGGTAAATATACAGTACAGTAATGTACTACACTGTATTACACTATACTGTACTGTACAGTACATGAGAGTATTACTGTAAGTTTAGAGCTGCAGTTCAAGCTTGCGTGTGTCAAAAAAAAATGATTTTTTAAATAATACTGTACGTACTTTACAGTGCATCAATACAATACTGTATGCGAGTTGAGGGGACAATACTGTACAATACTGTATGCGAGTTGAGGGGATGTTTCTCTGTTGAGTGCACTTTGAAGAATGATTTGATTGGCCGTCGAAGTATGTGACGCTGCAGCTTAAAAATGTAGGGAGAGGGTGGGGTTGAGAGGGTGGGGTTGAAGAGTCAAAGCCAATCAGAAGTTTGTTCTCATCCTACAGACACAGATGTAGGATATTGCTTGAACGGCTGCTTTAATTCCCAATGACACGACTTGACGCATGCACAATACTGGGAATAATAGCATATTTGTTTGTTTTTCCCCAGAAAATAAACTTTGACATCAAGTGGAAAAAGACAAAAGAAGGGATTTGGATGGACCTCCAATATCGCTTTTTTTTAAAGTTGCTTGCGCATTGTTTGCCAAGTAGGCAAACATTTAGTGACAGTACCATTTTTATTGATAGAACAATTGTGAGCTTATTAGAAAACCTTATACTGTACAATATGCTGCTTTTTTAATCTTCAAATCTTTTTTTTACATTGTACAGTTCTGTCATCTTCACAACTTTTCTTATAAACACCAAAAATAAAAATGTATATCTTTTATTCTATACAGTATGTATTATTTATTATTCAATGCTTTCAACTTTTGCAACAGTACTACTGTTTTTCTTTTACTGGTATGCTCATGCGTGTACTGTACTGTGCTGTTTGTCTCATTTTGACATTTTTTTTAATAACATGTAAGAGAAATGCCCTTGCATTACATTACAGTATGAGAAGTGCAATGCTTTGTTGAACTGTTAATAAGAATTTCAGGTCTGAAATAGGGGGTCGGTCAAAAAATACATTTTATTTTTTAATTCAAGTTTTACAAATATATATTTTTGGGGGTTATCGCCATGGGCTTGCATAGCAATTAGTATGAATATTATGTGATTCAAACATTCTATAGAAAAATACTATTTTCCTGCATTAAGGATTATCCAACATGTCTTCTGCCCAGCTCATGATAATCACGCAACAGTACATTTACATTGGAGGGCTCTGTTGTTGTGTTGTTGATAAGCTTTGAACTTCAAGTTGACTTGTTTTGTTACAGTGCAATAGCAGTTTTTGAAGGGCTTTCTTAGCTAGGCCTGTATCTCACACAACATGTTAATCTTATTACTAGTGTTTGGGGGGGGGTGTTGTTTTGAAGAAAAGGCAAGTTAGAATGGCTTAGCTTATCGGACTTGCGCATGCGTGGCATGGTGCATGGTTTGTCAGAGGTGTTGGTAGAAGTTTAAATCCTTGAGCCTTGTGTGTGTGTGTGCGGTGGGGGTGGGGGTGCGAGCTGTGCGAGCTGTGCGAGCTGTATGAAGTTCAAAGCTGTAGTTCAAAGATATAGGGCCTCATGCAGTAAGCTGCGCAAAGTCATTTTTCGCCCTTTTTGCATCAAAAATGCATTCCCCGATTCAGTAAGGGCCGAAAACTTGGCGAAAAGCAAAAAAAAACACCAGGTTTGTTGGCGGGTTTTTTTTTCCGTCATCGGCACGGCGAAAAGTCACTTTGCTCCGCAATTAGCAATGTTTTGAAACCCGCTCAATTCTAGTAGTGGCGAGTAACTTTGCGCCGCTATTTGCCACTCTAGAATTGAGATTTTCATGGCAATCCGTCTCGCCCCAAAAAGTTGACAAGTTGCTGGGGAGAGGCTGTAGATGAGCGGCAAAAAAACCCAGGCCTTTTTCCTGCTTGGGATTGATGCCGGAGGTCTCCGGAGCTGATACCATTAATACCAGCACTGGAGCCCCCCGGCATGCATCTGAGGCAAGAAAAATGCATTTAAAGGCCACTTCATTACCTTATGTCAGGAATCAGCGTTCTCCATGCTCCCCACACAGAGCACCCCCTTCCCGCAGGGAGCCCCTGGACACACAAAACAAACCTGCCTTACCGGCCTCCACGACTCCTCGCCCCTGCCGCCGTCGTGGGATCACTCCCCTCGGCGATTCCTCTGCTCAGCGCCGGGCGCGCCCACGCCCTCCTGCACGCACACCTGCACCATCCACTGACTCGGTTCACGCGCGTACACGAGTTACGGAGCACGCTCAGTCTGCACACTCTTCTTCCCGTCCCCCGGACCTCAGGCTCCGCCCCCGCACACTGCACGGGCATACTCAGGTTACCAACAAGACTCACCTGGCCTGTTATGCCTGCACCAATCTGCTGTGTCTCCCTGTAGCTCTTCCTGTCCTGCCTCCATTCCTAATTGGACCTTCCTGCTTTATCTCGCTCCTCTCTGCTCTCAGTCTTTGCTCAACATAGTCTCTGTATGGAAGTACTTCTGGATTCTCTCAGTGTTTTCACAGGTTCTGACGCAGCTCGTACGACTACCCCCTCTGGCTCTCGATCTCGGCACTCCTTGGACAATGCTCACTCTGGTAACCCCTTGAACACGTCTTGGACAACGACCTATCTCCACTCTCCACTCCCTGACTTCGGCGAGGCATCATTCACTCTATCTCTACAACCGGTACCGGCAAGTATTGTCTACCTTATTACACCTGGCCTGGCAACGCTTCATACCACACTCCGGACACGCTCACTTTGCTGCGGGTGTGTGTATTACCACTTCCCCCTTCCGCTCAGGGGACAGGTCTGGTCTGCGGGCAGCACCGACGTAACACCTTAGCGGCTAACCGCTATGGCAATGAAGGGGTTAACCAGCCATGCCAGGTTTATTGTGGGCAGCGGGGGTGGGTGAAGGGGGTATTTGGCCCTTGGTGGTTGTTTAGGGCTTTCGGGGGGGGTTACGGGTGCACTTAACCCTTCATGACCTTAGCGGTTAATACCGCTACGGTCATGATAGGGGGTTAAGCCCTCCCGCTACCCACCCGCAAGCCCTAAAAAAACCACCGTTGGGGCTAATACCCCTTTCACCCACCCTCGCTACCCACAATAAAAAAAAATACACACACAACAGTCCCACACTAAATAAATAAATAAATATATAAATAAATAAATATATAAATACATAAATAAATATATATATATTACACCAACAACCCCTATACCCCCTTAACATACACATATATGCTCATCAATGATACTATAGGCTGGCGGGGGCCCTCGGGTGTTACCCGCGGGCCTGCAGTACCAATTCTGTGCCCCCCAAAATTAATGTCAAAACACAAACATACTTATAAAGAAATAACCCCCCCCCTAACACATAGTAATGAGCACAGTTACTATTATCCACAAATGGATAATAGTGCATTTGCCCATTTAAAATACATAAAGAACAATAAATACATTAAATATATATTGCACTCATCCTTGTCCGGCTGCCACGATGAAGGCCATCCTCATCTTCATCACCGTCCATGCCCCCTCCGATGCTGCAAAACATAAACAAGAATAAAAACAGGCAATGTAATGTCCCCTAACCCCTTAATCACCATAGCGGTTATTAACCGCTACAGTCATTAAGGAGTTAACCCACCCTCACTCACCACTCGGGAGGCCTACATACCCTTCCCCACTAACCCTCCCTCCACCCCGTGAAGCCTAACCACCCTCACTCACCCAATAACGAGCCGGGAGGCCTACCCACATACCCTTGGGGCCAATACCGCCTTCTCCCACCCACAGTACCCACAATAAAACAATACACAGCATCAATGCATAACATCATTATATTTATTAAATACATAACCCACCCCCTGTGCCCCCCCATAAATACATGATTTATTATTTTACATACAGGGTTAATACCCCAGGCCCACGGGAGTCCCCGGTGGGCCTGACGGGTCACCTCACAAACCTACAGTAGCACAGCACCATGTTCAAACAGGGTCTGGAGGCCTATTGGTGGTCCCCGCCAGGCACCGTGGTCCACCAGGTGGTTTCCGCGGGTCACCGTGGGCCACAATGGGGTCCCCACGGGTAGGCCCGCGGCTGTCTGGGGGGCCCCGGGTCAGATGCACAGGTGTCTGAGGGGCCTCAGGTGGTTCCCACGGGGTCTGGGGGCCCACGGGTGGTCCCTACGGGTCTGTGGTGCCCCCACAGATGTGGGTCCACCGGTTATTCCCCGCAGGTGTCCCCCGTGGACCTGGCAGCCGTTTACCTGTGAGAAGCCCGAGGAGACCACAATAAGAAGCCCCCTCGCCAGCAAAATCAGTGTCCTCCGTTGCCAACAAAATACATAGCCAATACATTGCAATTACATTCTGATATCAATTAACGCCTTAATCTCCTTATCGGATAATAACCGCAAAGGTAATTAAGGGGTTAAGCCACCCTGGCCTGATACCCACCCTTCACCCTTTCATTTGTACAGTGGCTTCATCATGCAACTATATATATATACACATAGATAGATAGATAGATAGATAGATAGATAGATAGATAGATAGATAGCACGGGAAGTACGTCGTCAATCGGTCGTAGCACCGGAAGTGGCAGTGGTGGCGCTTCAGGATCGCGGATACGCCAAGGGTAGGCCACAGGTTGCCTTCTTTCGCCAATCTCTTCTCGCTTCACCTGGTGGGTGTAAGGGGGTGGTGCTTCCTTACTACTCTGCAGGCTCTTGATGTTCCTCTCATCCTTGGCAGGCGTCTCGGGTCCCGTCTCCGCCATTCTGGGAGTCGCCACGGCCATGGGACTTCTCCTCGGTTCAGGCCGCACCAGCGTCTGCTGTTGGGTGATTGCCAGACTCAGCTTCTCGACATCGCAGGTAAGTGGTTCACACAGGATTGCACCACTGCAGTGGTATGCCGGTAGACGCATCACCACCGATGACATACTCGCACTCTCGTCGTCTAACGAGGCAGGCAGGGACATCTCCGCAGGGGAGCGATAGCGTGGTTCCTCACTTTTGATGGGCATGTAACGGTCTTGTTCCTGCACCACCATCAGCAGCGATTCCCCTCTCCCTTGGGTAGTCACCTTCTCATCTTCAGCGGGTTCTGGCAGCACATTCTCTGCTACTGGACTCAGCTCTGGGACGCCAGATATTACGGTATTGTTACGCTGTGCTCACCACAAACAGAACGAGACCCCGGTACTGAGATGGGAATAGGTAAACACCAGCCACAGACACGGGGGCCACGTCCGAAGTGTAGGATAGTTTTGGTAGCAGGATCTGGAGTGGAGAGGCCAGGGTAGTAGTATACTTGCCAGGTTCAGTGCAGGAGAGGTCCGGAGCGTGGAAGGTACTATGCCAATGTCAGAGTTGGAGAGAGCAGGGTAGTTGAAGTTCAAAGCCAAGTTCAGGATTCCAGATAACCGGGTGGTCAAAGGCAAGCCAGTTCGGTACACGAGGGGTTAATCTAGGAAGCAGGGCAACAGGACAAGGACAAGACAGGATCAGCAGAGCAAAACACAGAGCAACACAATCTATGCTCAGCCAAAGCGCAAGTGGCACAGCTGAGCATATATAGGCTTGATTAGCCAATCCCATGAGGGGTGGAGCAGAGGCGCGGCCTCCACAGAAGCCTGTGATAGGTTCCAGCCTATGAGCAGGTACAGCTGTTAGTATCAGCTGATGATGTAGTTGCCACGGAGCTTGGGAGCGTGGTGCACATGTCATGTGCGCGCGCTGCGCACTGGGAGCATGCGGCGCGATCTGGAGGGCGAGCCCAAGTTTGCGGCATCAGGTGACGTCACTGCTGCGCGCATGCCCGCTGTGCATGTCAGGAGAGGAGTATGGGCTGAATGTGCCCCATGCATGCGCAGAGCTTCGTGAGAGGAAGCGCGGGCTAGGCATGCGTCCGTAATCCTCACAGTAAACACCCCCCTGTGTAGTACGCGATTTATGACTGAGGTTAAAAGTCCTTGCATGTTAGTGCTCTAACGTGGGGGGTGTGTTGTACTGTATGATGTAAATATACATTTGTAAGAGACCCACCGTTGTATACAGTGCTTTATTAAAGGTGTGTGGAGTGAGCGTGTATTCAATGATGGGGTAGGTGTTGAAAATGTAAGAGGCTGAGAATTACTAAAAGTTGTGTGTTGTAGTTGTGTGTAGATATTAAATGGTCCCATATATAGAGATGGATTAATAGAGTATTGTTGTGGAAGAGACAGCTGGTGTGCATACATATAGACACGCAGTTATGATCGAAATGGCCTTTAGCAATCATGAGAAGAGAGTTCGCTATGTCAGTAGGACTAATAAAAAATTCGGTCTCGATTTAGATTTAGGCACGCGAAGTGTCCTATACAGGTGCATACATTTGTATTCATTCAACCGTCTTCTCTTCATGTTCTAAGATACCTTGGTATGCTACTTCAGATCATTCATCTTTGGCCCGTCGAGAAATGGTTGCCAAAAGGACTGTCTTTGTTCCGCGTTGTGATTCTGAGGCAATGCAGATTAATTCTCTTGTTTAGCCCATGTCCCGTTACCTATGTAGAAGCAGCGCCCCCGGGCACTTCATGCACGTGAATGAGGTACATGACTGGAGGAACAGGTGAACCTTCCTGTGATTTGTACTCCAGATTCAGTGTGCGGTCTTTGTATTTTGCCGCGTGTGGAGATTGCGCAGGTTTTGCATCTGCATTCCAGGGCATGCTCTCCTCCCACATTTTTTAATTTGTATGTTGAATACTTTACTCACACCAAACATTTTCTTGAGATTTGAGGTTGTCTGTATGATAATAAGGGTGTCTCAGGGAAGACCTGTGCGTCTTGTATCTTCCTGGAGATATGGGTTGGTTGTTCCTTGGAGTATGGAGGTAGGGCTTCTAGGTATGGGTATATGGGACCACCAAAGGTACCCTGTCGCTTGTCTCTTTCAGTTGTATTCAAGGAGATCACTCTTGGTATTCTGCTTGGCTTTGTTGGTTTGCTGGTCTACAATTTCTGCGGTTATATCCATGGTTTATGAAATCTGATCTCACGGATTTAATCCGCTGGCCTCTTTCTGCTGTTTCAGAGCATCTTATGGTGGTATCGTAGGAATTGACTGTAAGATGGTTGCATTGCTTAGGGTTTGTCAGGGCGGAGGAGGAAGCTGTGACCCTCATAGCGGCTCTGTCTGTAGGTTTGCAGTATCAGAAGTTGAGCTTGGTTGTTCGTTATAGTAATTGTTGGTGTCTAGGACGTTATCTGCGTCTGGAGACAGGGGTGAGTTTGAGGTTGAATGTTCGGGGGAATGTATTAAAGTTCTCATGGACCGTAGGACGTCCTGTTCACAAGAGGTCCAAATAAGGCGGATGTCATCGATTGTAGCGAAGGTATGTAAGAGGGTGTCAAGTGACAGGGGGAAAGAAAGTCAATTCCAGTTTTGTGCAGAACCTTTGAGAAAGCGCGATTCACGCGAGAAACGTGCGTCAGGTGACCAGAACGTGGTGTGAAGTCACCGCACCCCAGATGGTGCTCCGCGGCTGTAGCTGCCTGCCTTGAAACCGGGAACAAGTCTTCCTTGGAATCCGCCTCCTTTCCCCTCCATCGGGGAAAGCAGTGAAGGGGCTATAGAATACAGAAGAGTCCAGGAGCATATAATATTAGCTTAGCTGGGCTGGATGCCCAGGGTATAGGGAAAGGGTGAGTATTACACGGAAGCAGAAATATACCTCTGCCTCCCTCCCCATTAAGCCCCACTCTGTTACATGCACCTGTGCTACGTTCTCTTTTCTAAGCGAAGGCAAGCCAGCATAACATATCTGGGAGAATAAACAAAGAACAAACGGCGGATGAAGTCCGGGGGTATATTACTTACTGTGAACAGCATTAGCTGCTCATGTTACTATGTATGGCTTACATGTACGGCGACACAACCATAGTAACCATTTTAGTGGGGTTCAACACCCTATTGTACTCTTCAGTAATCAAGACTGGTCTACGAGAACGGGTCGGGGGACCATAGGGGGTCAGGGTAATACCCGTGATGCTCCCGGGAATAAGGCGTCCCACAGGGAAGAGGGGGAGGGAGAATCCAACCATGCGCTAAATTATTAGCATGGTATTGAAGCTTATAACTGGATACGGTCCTGGAACCGTTGCTAGGGCATTTCCTAAGAGCCCCACGTTTGTGCTTGCCCTTTGCAGAGCTTTTTAACACCATCTAGCTAAGCATTTTATACTAATTGTATATTCATACATTATTCTAGTGTGTTAAATGCAGGGCCGTTCCGGATTAGGGAAACTGAACACGGACGAGGTGCCGGGGCCTATGGTTGAACGGGGGGATCGATTGGGACCAGCCCGAAAAAGGGTCATGGCCAGACCTAGGAACAGGAGGACGCACAAAAGCAAGGCATTAGCAAGGCGCGTATCCGTGATTATCACAGATGTATATTTCTGACCAGCGGCCTTTAGTCAATCACCCCTTCGATTTAGATTCAATAACCTGTCCATCCCAGGTCTATTGATTATTGACAATAGGATTTCCATAGGCGTTAGGGGCCTCCTAGGATGGAGTTATATTAGGGATTTTATGGGAGGCGAGTACGCCCACTTAAGGTGAGTATGCCCCTATCTTCTATAATTGCGGAAGATTCTGTTGGTCTTGTAACAAGGGCCTGGTCCCTGGACTGTTAACACCAGCCCCTCTTTAATTTACAAAAAAATGTTTAACTTTCTTTGTGATTTAAAAGTTTTTTAACTATATTTACCATATCACCCTATTAGCCTTCTTGAGTTGAATTCAAGGAGGAATCTTTTGTTTGTTTGTTGTGCAGAACAATTGCAACTGTGGGCCAATCCGGAGTTCCCCATAGCAGTCAAGTTGTCTGGAGGTAAGTTCATTTCCAAAGTGAAGCCGTATGGGTCAGAATAAATCAGTGCCAGTAGTCACTGTCTCTGTGAGTGGCTCCTGCTGTCCCACAAAGTATCTGCAGGCTGAAATCCCATCATTGTTGGTAATGTTAGTGTAATATGAGTCTACATCCATGATTGCTAATTAGTGTTCCTGTTGGGAGGGGACCAATGGTATTACGTTTGATAAGCAGGTCGGGGTGTTTTCCTGGATTAGACTGGGTGTGTTTCTGACAAGTGGTTTTAGAATTGAATTCACCAGCCAGAAATATCTCATCTCAGTGTGCCAGATCAAGAGAAAGGGAGCCCAGGGGTATCCTCTTTGTGAATTTTAGGGAGAATGTAGGAATGTGTCAGGTTTGGGTTAGCTGGTATCAGGTGCAGAAGTTGTTCTTTGTGAGATCGGGAGAGTGTTTAATGATCCTGTTGAGTTCTATCATGTATTTTTTGTTGGATCCTCCTCAGTTTGGTGTAATACTATGCATCAGGAGAGTTGTCTGTGCGTTCCAGCAGTAGTCTGTGGGGTTCATTCTGCACCACCTGATCCTCATTGTCCGCAGTTTGATTGTTATGTTTGTAGTGGCTTCAGTGAGTATAGGGCTCTCCTCAAGATCAGTATCAGATTCTACGTGTTCCTTACTTTGTCCAGGATGGTGGTTTTTTGGCTGTATTCTAAAGCTTGATTTTTTTTTGGTAACGGCCAGTTTGGGGTCACCAAGTTTGTGGGATCCGTTGGATTTTTGTGTCTCCGTGTCATGTGCAGCGGGCTCTCCTGCCGTGTTGGCACGATTTGGTGTGTTTTCATGGAGAGAACTCCTTAAGACTCAGTCTTTGAAGAACCCTTTCAGGTCAGGGCAGCTCACTTTTGACCTTTGGCTTGGTAGGGCAGAATGTGAGACCATTTGATAATACAGAGGATCTGCTTGATTTGGTGTAAGTCTGAGATAGTGTTAGCAGTGCAGTCTGTGATGGGTCAGAGTGGCCTGTCAATGTTTTGGATTATTTGTGGTTGTGATGGATGTCCTGCAGGGGATCCTCATCTTAGCCTCAGTCTGTGCAGTTCTTTTCCTTAGTATAATAGACCCTTCAGGAGTTTTTCATGGAATGTTTGATTCGGATGTCTCTCCAAATGTTGCGCGTTATTCTCCGGTCTCCAGGGTTTCTGTCGTATTGTCTTCCTTTAACTTTGTATTTTAATGGGCTGTAAACAGATGCTTATCAGGGTGGTTCCTTAATCTTCTGACTTCCAAGTGCAAATGTTGTAAGGAGAATTTTGTGTTGTATGTGTTGCAAGTGGGTTTTTGTGGATGAGTCCTTTTGAATCAGATGCTCCTTTTGCATTTGCTGAGGAGATGATATCGCTGGTTTGGTTGTGCATGTTTTTTATAAATCCTTAGCTCAATTTGTGGGTACAATGTGTACTTCCATATTTTGATGTAGTAAGTATCCGGTTTACCGTGTAGTGAGCTTTTAATAATCAAAAATGAATCGCAATACTGTTCTGTGGAACGAAATGCTTTTATGTGTGCGAGCTTTCAGGACACTGATCTCATCTTCGGTTGGTGGTAATTGAATAAAGCAGGGGAGGGCGAGGGTTTTACTTTAAAAACGTGCATATAAAAAAAAACAAGAATGCTATATGAGGACGGTTGTTTTGTATGAAACAAATGTATGCAACTGTTCGGACACATAGCGATGGCCGAAAACCGAGGACCGAAGTTTTATGAGTTCCTACTGACATGAGAGAACTCTCTTCCCATGGAGTTCTGTAAAGGCTAGTCTATACATAATACTGCAATATATATGCACAAAACTGTTCTTACCATAACAAATACCCTAATGTTATTCCATCCCTATATCTTAATAGGGACCACATATTATTACACCACAACTTTTAGTAAGGTACAGCCTCTTACATTTTTCACACCTACCCACAGCATTTGATATACACTTCACTCCACACACACTTTTGTACAGCGCTGTTGGATACACTGTGGTCTCTTTACAAATTTTTATTACAACATAAAACACTCTTATCACACAATTCGGGACTATTTAACCACCTCAAGTCATAACTCGCATACAACACCAGGGGGGGGGGGATAGATTAGGTGATCAGTCACAGATAACTTCTTATATGAACTGTTTTTCCTGTAAGTAAAACCCCTGCACTTTAGTCAATGTACCACTTCCGGAAGCAAGAGGATCAGTGTATCGCGAAAGCTCGCACAAATAAATCAGTTCGTTTCTCCAAAGAGCCACAGAACGGTTATGTCATTCATTTTTATAAAAAGTATATATATATAGATATTATAGATATATATATATATAGATATATCAACTGTGAAATATCCGTATTTCATTTGCAGGTTTAGGCAGGTCTGCAATCCTGTAAGTCACCATTATCGCCCAGCCCCCAGCACTCACTGCGCAAGGATTCTGGGAAAAGACATGCAAATGAGCACACCATGCATTGGTAAGAATTGCTCATGAATGTGAGCTTGAGATTAAAAACGGTGGCACGGTGTGCTCATTTGCATGTATTTCCCCAAAATCCCTTGTTGCAGTGGGAAGTGCTGTGGGCTGGGCGATAATGGTAAAAGGACAGGGTTGGCAGACCTGTCTAAGAATGCAATGAATATACAGGAAATTTACAGTTGCTTTATGCTTACTGTGGAGGGTATTTTGATAACTTTTTACCCACCATAAACCTTAATATATATATATATATATATATACATATATAGATATATATTATAGATAATTATATATATATATATATATGTACAGTATATATATATATATATATATATATATATATATATCTATAATATATATATCTACAGCTAAACCCCGATAACGCGGGTAGCGGGGTCAACCCCGAGACACGAGTACTAACGGGGTCGCGGGAAAAAAAATGGCGCCGCGCTTTTAGCGAATATTCATCCCGCGGCGACAGGAGATGGGAGGGGCATTTACATCCGCTCCCGCTTCCCCTGTCACCGGCGGGACAGCCGCGGGGAGGAGATGGGAGCGGGAGTCCATTCAGTCCCCGCTTCACCCTGTCACCGCGGGACAGGCCGCGGGGGCAGGAGATGGGAGCGGGTGCAATCATGTCCGCTTACCCCCTGTCAAGCGAGTGACAGCCGCGGGGCAGGAGATGGGAGAGGGGATGCACTCAGGTCGCCCGATACCTCAGATCCCGCTGCCTGCATGGAGGGGGTTAGCGGGGGGTTAGCGGGGGGTTTATTATACCCCATCGCTTGTCCCGGTGATCACGATGCATGCGCGGGAGGAGGGGGGGGGGGGGAGCGGGTGGTGCGTTGCTGGTCGCGGGGCATTTCCTCTGACAGCCCCCCACCCCAGTCTGTGTAGAGTGAGAGAGTGTGTGTGGTGTATGTATAATTGGGAGAAGAAAGTGTGCTCGTGTGTATATGGGTGTGTGTAGGGGGGATGTGTGAGTGTGTGGGTTAAGTGTCTGTGAGTGTGGTAAGGTTGTGTAGTGTCTGAGTGTGTTGTAAGTGTGTGTAAGTGTGTGGTAAGTGTGGTGAGTGTTCTTGAGTTTCTAAGTGTGTCTAAGTGTGTTGTAAGTGTCTGATGAGTGTCGGTGGTGTGCGTGAGTGTGAATAATGTGCGTGAGGTGTGAGTTGAGTGTGCGTGAGTGTGCGTATGTGCGTAAGTGTGCGTGGGTGTGCGTGAGTGTGCGTGGAGTGTGTGTGAGTGTGTGTGAGTGTCTGTAAGTGGTGTGAGTGTCTGTGAGTGTGTGGAGTGTGTGTAAGTTGTGTAAGTGTGTGTGAGTGTCTGGTGAGTGGGGGGGGAGGGGGGGAGTGGGAGGTGAGGTGAGTGAGGGCGGAGGAAGTAGGGGCGGGGGCGGGGGCAGTGAGGGGGCGGGAGTGGGAGTGAGGGTGGTGAGTGGCTGTGAGGGGAGAATCCCAGCCTGGGGGGGTAAGTTGGGTAAGTGGGTTGGGTGTGGGTGTGGGGGGGGGGGTGGAGTGGTAGGTAAGGGTGTGTGAGGGTGCTGTGAGTGGGAGGGTAAGTGTGAGTAATAAAGTGATGTGTTGAGATCGTGAGTGTGCGTGAGTGTGCGGTAAGGTGTGTGCGTGTTCTGGAATGTGTGTGAGTGTCGGGAGTGTGTTGTGAGTGGTGGAGTGTGTGTGAGTGTGTGTGAGTGATGTGAGTGTAAGTGTGTGTGGTGTGTGAGTGGGTTGTGGTGATGTGTGAGTGTGTGTAAGTGTGTTGTGAGTGGTGTGAGTGTTAGTGGTGAAGGTGTCTAAGGTGTGTACAGTGTGTGGAGGGGTGTGTGAGTGTGTGTGAGTGGTGAGTGTGTGTGTGAGTGTGTGTGGTGTTTGTGTCGCGTAAGTGTGCGTAAGTGGGTGTGCGTGAGTGGTGGCGTAGAGTGTGAGTTTCTGTGAGGTCTGTGAGAGGTGTGTGAGGGTGTGATTGTGTGTGAGTGTGTAAAGTGTGTGTGAGTGTCTGTGAGGTCTGTGAGTGTCTGTGAGTTCTAGTGTGTGTATGTAAGTGTGTGTGATGTGGTGAGTGTGGTGCGTGAGTGTGGTGTCGTGTATTGAGTTGGTCTGCTGTGAATGTCTGTGGTGTCTTGTGAGTGTCGTGGGAGTGTGTGTGAGTGTGTGTGAGTGTGGGCGGGAGTGTGTGTAAGGTGTGTGAGTGCGTGCGTAAGTGTGTGTTTCAAACATCAACAGGTAGAATGAAAAGACGAAAATGCCACAATGTACAGTATTTATTAACACATTTATTGATGCATGAACAATAATAGACTGTATTTAAAAAAACCAATTGTCGGTGTTCATTTTTCATAAATACTGTACTGTAAATAAAGTACTGAACACACACAAAAACACATACAGGACTGTACTGTATAATGTAGTATGACACGAAATACAGCACATACTGAAAACCGTGTTGAATGCACTCTGTTGCTCATGTAACAAACTGTACAAAACAAACCATACGGTTATGAAAATACTGTATATAAAACCAGCTGGAGATTACCCTTAAAAACCTATCAGTGTTGTTGTTCCAGTGCTTCTCTTTTCTTTTGTTTTCACGATTTAATGATCTTTTTAATTGTAGGATTGTTACAGTATATAATTGCGTTTCGACTCTAGAAAGTGACGAGTCCTGTTGTAAATCCACCAGCGCCTCGTGATCTTTGTGGCGGTTCGGTTCCTCATCCTCATCGTATCTTCTGTAATATCCAGATTCTTATTTCACTTGTAAGGCTTGTAATGATTTCGAGTCAGACATATGTTATGAGTAGGACAGCTTCCTGTCCCCATCGACCCAAGAGTCAATTGTTTAGCCCCACTTTCCGTACAATGAACGGTTCCATGGACCGTTCGGCATTGGCAATTTCGCTCGTGCGGCCTCGTTCACATAGTTGTAAGTAATGATTGAGGGCGGCGACTTTTCCTCGTAACCCCTCAAAAATCAGCTTCATCCTGTCACTGGGGCGCGTTCGGCGTCAGCCGGCACAGGACGTTGCACCTGTTAGGTTTCGCCAACATTTCAAAATGCACATTTGTTGTGACGGCTTCCCAAGCTGCGCCACAATATAAAAAACTTCTTTTAGATTCATTTTCTTTAAAAATGATATAACAGGGACTCTTCATTGTGATTATTCGAGTATCATGTTTTCGAAATTTCATCTTAAAGGTTGAAATATACCTTGATCAAGAGGCTGTATTTTGGAGTGTCGTGTTCTGTCGCAAGTAGATGACAGTATTTTTCCATCTCGGCTTATTGGCTATCGGCGGGGATGTGCAGGCAGTTGTCAGTAACAACAACGCTTTTGAATCCAGGCTTTGTTGACTTAAGTATTTACGGACCTAGGTACAAACTGTTGCATGAAACCACCTTTCAAAATACTGCAGTCACCAGGATTTTGCTAAAAGTCATACGCAAAAGGCATAGTACCCATGTTCAATGGTGGAAGCACAAGCGGGACTTAAACTTGCCAATTCAAAGTGGCTTTCAGTTGTGATTTCCAGATTGGTTCACACAAAAAAGTACAGTTCCAGTCACTCGTCTTTCATTGTTTAAAGCCTTGTTACGCGGTGTTCGTCATTCTTACCAGGCCAGAGTGGTATTCGGTTAGCATTTTGAAACACAGTCCGGTTCTCTCGCAGCTTATAAACCTGTTCTGCGGTTATAGCCACCTCTTCAATTATCTCTGAAGTTGGGCAAGGTACAGCATGCAGACTTCATCGTCAGCTGACCGTATCTTCCTGATATAGCGGGTGGTTTTAGTATTCCATGTAGCCTTTAAAGCGATATAGCCATCCACTACATTGCCGCGAAGGAGGTTGAGCATTGCCGTGGAAGTTGGCGGTGAACTTTTTGGCTTGCGTTGCAGATGGGTCCAGACCGAGTATTGGCCTTCGGATCTTCTTGGACAAACCACTGAAAAAAAAACAGCTATCCAAACTGGCTGTCCTTACGGTTCACGGCAACGATTACGCTTCATCCATCGTCTGTTTACAGGATATGCATCACGAAGTTTCTCCTCTCCTTTTCCATCGAGAACTGATACATTCAGTCCTAGGTCTCTAGCCCCCTTGGTTTGTTGACTCCAGATTTTTTATTATGTCAAGCGGCAGAATTTTTTCTTTGACGGTTTAGACTCGTACGTGGTTGAAGTTCGCCATTTCTTCCTGACTGGGGTCTTCACTTTTTTCGTAGTGGTGAAAAACTGAGGCTTTTTTAACAACGATCTGAGGGCGTAAAGTTAACAGTACCTGAGGACAGTATTATTTACCAGCTTCAGACAGAACCGTGTGTGGTATGATTAAAATGGATGAGGGGTCAGAGGGTTGTGCCGTTGTCACTTATTAATGTCAAGTTTGATATACAGTTTACGTATTTTTTTTTTATGATTAAAGGGTACAGTATTGTGACACTTCATTTGTGTCTTAATTTATTCATTTGTAAAGTTTAACAAACTTTAATGTTATGTTTGTGCAACTTTAACTGGTGGTAAATGACCCGCGGGGTCACGTTGCCGGCCGTGACGAACATGACCCAGCTGGGTATACAAGACAGAACAGCAGCAGAGAAAGAGAGGAACTGGAGGCAACATCACTTCCTCACGGGACAACACGGCGCATGCGCATCGCACGGCGAAGAGGGTGTGCCTGCATAATGTGATGCTTTAGGAGACACGGTAAGCAGTCTCCAGGAAAAGGACGTAACCCCCCCCCCCCCCGACCGCCAGCACGGCCTCGAGTTGTGTGTAAGGGGGTGCCCCTTGTGAG
Organism: Ascaphus truei; assembly: GCA_036426205.1. NCBI lineage: Eukaryota > Metazoa > Chordata > Amphibia > Anura > Ascaphidae > Ascaphus > Ascaphus truei. Next base: position 43,302 of record WSYH01001931.1, read on the forward strand.
TGTTGTTTGTAAGTGTATGAGTGTGTGTGTAAGTAAGGTAAGAGCCGGAGCGGGAGGTGGGAGGTTTGACAGGGAGGGGGGGGCGGGCTTGAGCGGAGGGACCCGCTCCTATCCCCCCCCCCTCCACTCCACGGACTGCCGGAGGGAGCTGCTACTCTCCCCCCCCCCTCCAAGGAATGCAGGAGGGAGCTGCTACTCTCCCCCCCATCCCCGGACTGCAGGAGGACCAGGTATTTAAGAGAACTTACCATGGTAAAAAAGGCCCTAGCTTAATAGGCTAACACTATGTGCAAACGTGTGGGGTATTAACACAAATGACCAATCTTGCTGACATGTAATCACTTTGGGTACAGAATCTGCATAGCCTCATTGCCAAGATGGCATCTTATCTTTTTGGTAACAAAGTGCTGTTCATTTCTATGGGTCCCCCCTCCACTGGCTGCAGGGAGGGACCCGCTACTCTCCCCCCCCCTCCCTCCACGCGACACTCGGGCTGGAGCACTCATACATCCACACCATACACACACACACAACACAGGCACTCACGCATTCCTACACACACACGAGCGCACACCACATGCAGCACTCACGCACTCACAAACACACACACAGACAGGCACTCGCATCACACCACAGACCGTAACCCACCCCCACCGCCGCAGTACAGGGCCCGCCGTTCCGTAGCGCAGCGCAGGGCCCGCCACCCCCCAAACCCCCACAGCCACAATGGCTTCCAACCCCCGACTTTGGGAAACAAAAGCACAAGACGTTGTACAGCCAAATACATCTGTAAAGTGCAGTTGTTGTTTATTTCTATATAATAATTGGGTGCAGTGTGCAGTGTGGTGCAGTGTGGTGCACTGTGTCAGTGGTGCAGTGTGTGTGAGCAATGAGGAGTGTGTGTGCAGTGTACAGGGGGTGTGAGTGGTGAGCAATGAGCAGTGTGGTGCAGTGTTGTCTCAGTGTGGTGCCGTGTGAGCAATGAGAAGTCTGTTATGGTGCAGTGTGCAGTGTGTGTGCAAGGTGTCCCCCCCCAAATGAGCAGTGTGTGTGCAGTGTGCAGTTGTGTGTTGCAGGTATGTAGTTGCAGTGTCAGTGTGTGTCAGTGTGAGCAATGAGCGTGTGTGTGCAGTGTGCAGTGTGTGTGCAGTGTGAGCAATGAGCAAGTGTTGTGTGCAGTGTGAGCGTGTGATGAAGGTGTGTCCAAGGAGGCAGTGTGTGTGCAGTGAGTGTGTGGCAGTTGGGTTCTGCAGGTGTCAGTTGTGTGCAGTGTGAGCACTGCGCAGTGTGTTGTGCAAAGGTGGCAGTGTGTGTGTGCAGTGGAGCAATGAGACAGTGTGTGTGCAGTGTGAGTGTGTGTGCAGTGTGTCAATGAGCGTGTGTGTCAGTGTGCAGTTGTGGTGTGCAGTGGTGTGCAGTGTCAGTGTGTGACAGTGTGGCCAAGGATGCAGTGTGTGTGCAGTGTGACAGTGTGTGTGCAGGGTCTGTGAGCAATGAGCAGTGGTGTTGCAGTGTGCAGTGTGTGTGCAGTGTGTGTGCGTGTGTCAGTGTGTGCAGTAGTGGAGCAAAATGAGCGTGCTGTGGCAGGTGCAGTGTGTGGCAGTGTGTCAGTGTGTGCAGTTGTGAGCAAATGCGCAGTGTGGTGCAGTGTCTGCAGTTGTGTGTGCCGTGTGTTCAGTTGTGCAGTGTGAAGCAAATGAGCAGTGTGGTGAAGTGTGTGGGAGTGTCAGTGTGCGCAGTGTGCAGGGAAAATTGGGGGCAGTGTGTGTGCAGTGGCCAGTATGTGTGGCCAGTGTGGCAGTGTGAGCAAGCAATGAGCAGTTGTGTGTGCAGTGAGTGTGTGCAGTGTTGTTGTGCAGTTGTGCAAAAAAAAAATGTAAAAAAAAATTTTTTTTTTAAATTTTTTTTTGTTTTTTTTAAACGGAAGCCACGGGAGGAAAAAAACGCGGTTAGAACCGATAGCGGGTATTATAAAGAGGCGACGGTTTTATAACGGGGGTGTAGCTGTATATATATATATGATATGGTTATATGTGTATATGCGATATATATAATATAATATATAGTATTCTATATATAGAGGACATATGAGAACCAGGGGATCCTGAAGCCAAAAAGACGACAGACACCACATGGCAGGTGTATCCAAAAAAAGTGTATTCAGTAAACACAGGCGCCAACGTTTTCGGTCCTCCCAACGGGACTTCCTCAGGGCACCACAGTGGCTGACTGGTGTTAATGAATACACTTTTTTGATACACATACCGCAGTGTGCTGTCTCTTTTGGCTATCAGGTCCCCTGGTCTCCATATGTCTACATACTCTCTATGGGACAAGCATCTGCTCCTGCAACAAAACCGTGAGGTGAGTGACCTAATCCCATACCTGACTATAATATATTATATATATATAAATATATATATATATATATATAATAGATATATATCATATAATAGATATATGTATATATATATGTATAAATATATATATATGTATATATAATATATATATATATATAATATATAATGTATATATATATATATATCTATACTATATATATATAATATATATTATATATATATATATATATATATATCATAATATATGTATCGTTAATTAAGTTATGGTGCGTAAAAAGTGCAAAAAACAAAAAACCCTCACCATACAGCATATAACAAATGGAATATTAATGTGTGCTCATTTGCAGTCTTAGATAGGTCTGCAACCCTGCTTTCACCATTATAGTAACAGAAGATGAGGTTGAAAAGATTAGTCCATCAAGGTTTATTATATTATAACCTACATTCTTTATCACCCCAGCATAGAGGCTTCTACTGCAGCAGGGATTTTGGGAAATTACATGCAAATGAGGCACACAGTGGGATATGGTTTTGAAGCAAAAAAAGTGGACTGCATGCTCATTTGCTTGTCATTTCCCCGAATCCTTGCTGCAGTGGAAGCGTGCTGTGTGGGGGTGATTGGTTAATGGTTGAAATGAAAGCAGGGTTGCAGACCTGTATAGACATGCAAATGAACAAACAGTAATATATTCCATTTTTATTGAGCCATGTGTGCGTTTGGGATATAGGTATACCTCCTCCTAGCAGTAATACTGGTAAGGGCCAGGTTTGCAAGGAGCAAGCAATATGGGTTTTTCCCCACTTCAGGCAGTGCAGTGAGTCAGTGAAGGCAGTGCATCAGGCTCTGGTCCAATTACGAATAGGGGTGGTGTTGTTGAGCTGGCTATGTTTAGCAACTTCTATTTAGGCAGTTGGTCTCTACCCTTGAAAGAGACAGGGTACCCATGCCAAGTGCCAGGGCTATGGGTAATCCCATACCGCTACCCTAAACCGGGGAGGAGAAGAAAAGAACCACTCTTATTGCCCTTGGCCAGGAGTGAGTTCGGAAACATCTGAAGGTGAATATCTTTTGAGTGCTGTGTGCATGTGATGAGGCTGCTACCAAAAGGAGATCAAATAAAGCCATATGCATTTATCTTACCTCTGCCTTAGTGTGCAAGTATATTGGGAGGAGAGGGACAAGTTCTCTTGCAGTACTTCACCACACCACTGGGCGGATCGCACACGATGTAGGCGATGACCTTTAGAAAGAATTCGGGCCACAACCCAGAGCTGTCCTGGTATTTCCCTTTACCCATCCTGCGGGAGAGACCAGGGCCCCTGTACCAGCAGGTATGCATACCAGACCGAGTGTAACAAGAGCAGTAGTCCCTGAGGAGACCCTATGTGAGATTGAGTGAGGGATCTTTCTACTGTGGCCAGTAGATCTAGTTTCAACTATCATGGCTCCTACTATTGTCACAAAAGCGACGATGATGGACGGGGAACTGAGAAAGTGGGAGATGTCACAGCACTGACATGTACCTGTGAGGATTACTGACGCACGCCTACCCGCGCTTCCTCTCGTGCTAGCTCTGCACGCGTGGGGAACCTTCAGCCGCATTACTCCATCTACTGACACGCACAGCGGGCATGCGCGCAGCAGTGACAGTCACCTGATGCCAAGCAAACTTGGCTCCCGTCGCCTCGTCGCGCCGCCTGCTCCCAGTGCGCAGCGCGCACATGCATGTGGCACCACTCCTCCAGCTCGGTGGCAACTACATCATCAGAACATAGCTTACTAACAGCTGTACCTGCTCAAGGCTGGAACTATCAAAAGGTCTATCTGTGGAGGTGGCCCCCCCCCGTCGCCTCTGCTCCACCCTCATGGGATTGGGCTAAATCAAGCCCTATATATGCTTAGCTGTGCCACTCACGCTTTGGCTGAGCTGAATTGGTCCTATTGCTCTGTGTTTTGCCTCTGCTGATCATGCATCTTGTCATTGTACTGTTGCGCAAAAACTATCAATGCTCTGATTTGTACAACGACACTGGCTTCCTGAACCACACCTTTTCTGGAATCCTGAACTTGGGTTGACTTCAACTACCTGCTCTCTCCAACTCTGACCTGGCTAGTACCCATTCCACGCTCACGGCCCACTCTCCTGAACTGATCCTGGCAAGTAATATACTACCCCTACCTGGAGCCTCTCACACTCATGATCCTGCTACCAACAACTATCCTTACCTCAAGACGGGCACCGTGTCTGTGGATGGGTGTTGTACTCTATTCCCATTCAGTACCGGGGTCTCGTCTCTGTTTGTGGTGAGAACAGCGTAAAATAGGCTCCGCCACACAAACATCGACCCCGTGAGGTAGGGAAATGGTGGCATCTCATGCCGCATGTTCCCAAACTCGAGAAGTACTTAGAGCAGTACTGATCGTCGCAGACTCCTACAGAAGGACTTAAGACCCATCTTACAAGTACTACAGGCCTAACTACCCACCTTCTCCCCACTCCTCTCTACTCCTCCCGGCTAACCCATTTCTTCAGAACCACGGGATCCCCATCCTAACCAGACTCCGGAGATCCCTTAGAATGTCGTGGGTTCCTCAAACGGTGAGAAAGCGTAAATAAAAACCCACAGTCTGAGGTTATTTTTGCAAAACAGGAATATTTAAGTCAAGTGCACAACGGAGAAAGCTTTGAAAAAAACTCTCTACAATAACACGTTATGCCATATATTTATACCCAAAACTAGTCACGTCACTTACTATTATTCATTGTAATACATAACACTACTAAAGCGATTGTATTTGTAATACAATAATATAAAATACGGATTACTGTCTGTAAGCTAAAAATACAGTTGGGGTTAATGTGAGGTCAGTTCGGCCACGGGCAAATTGTATGAGAAACAGTTATCTTAGACTACTAACGAGGCATTTCTCATAATATCTGGCTGTGTAACTTCAATTTTGGAAGCTTGAGTGGATGAGGAAACGATCAATAAGTCAGTGGACGAAAAAATTCATGGCTGTTTCACACGTTTGTTTAACAGAAATGAAAACACAGAAATTAAGACTCAAGAAGACAAGACAAGATGGAGGATTGAAATATTCAAACAAAAGGTTTATCCTAAAGCAGTTATGTTGTTATGTCAGACCCCCAATGTCGCAACTTCGTCAAGTGCTTTATACAGTTCAAGATTGTCACCATACCGTTCCTTACACCAAGATCTAAAGTAGCCAATATTGTTTCACTGTCACAATGGTGACGGTTGGCCTGGTCCTCTCCCATCTGGGAAGAGAGACGGGGACTCCCACAAGATTTATGGGCAATTCACCAAGAGTTCAGACGTGTCATTCGACACCCCAGCAATAAAATAAAATTACTGCTGCGTCCTCCCTTTCACCTTCACGCAGGGGACCCGTCGGTGGCCAGGTATGCCTTGCATTCCGGGACATCGCTTCAGAGACGGGTGGAACAGCGAGGCTTTTCTTCAGCCTTTTTGGCAGGGACTTTCGAACAACTGAAGGATGAACTCACCGCGGCAGGTTAGGACGGCCCAGCGGACCCTGAAGGAGCTTATTATAGCGGTCGCATTGTGTGGATCAGCGTCTGCAGGAGAGGAGATCGAGCTTACGACGTTCATCAGGTATCCGACAAGTCACGCTGGTTCACTCCTCTTTTCCCAGAGATTCCGCTAACGATGTTCCGGAACCCATGCAATTAGCGCAACAGTATCCATCTCTGAGAAAACAGGTCGTCGAGCGTCCGCCTTGGTCTCTACTGCAGTAATCCGGGGCCAACTGGCTATTCGCTGCCCTTTCAAGTCCAGAGAAGAACACTCTCCAACCTCTATTACCAAGGGGGGGAAATCCCTTACCAAACAGGAATTTTGATCCCTTCCAGTGTCGCTCCAGATTCAGGGCTTCCCGGTTGCTGCATCCATTCATCGATTCCGTTACGGAGGTAATTTGATAGATCAAGAATTAGCTCTTAGAAGGATAACATCACTCTGGAAAAAGAAAGCCCCGCTGGGCCTAGAGGCCATTGATGGACGTCCTCTACACCGGCCTTCATTATTTATACAGACAAGCAAATTGTCCCTCTGAGCGGCAAACCCACTGGAGGAATCCCTGGCCGTCATTCACTTCCGTCTGTTGAAATCCCATTTTGGGCCTCTCTGGCTCCAACATCATAAACCCACATATGATTGGCCAAACAAATCCCATTCTCTTGGAACCAGCGGGGCTCCAAGGAACTGCGCTGTTACCGCGGCTGTTGCTTTAGGTGACTTGGTCTTTGGTGGAGCGGACGAGTTTTATGTGAGCCAATGGATCCAGGAATCTCTGCACTTTAATTGCGGTATGGTGGTTAGTATGGGCCCGTTCATCTGGGATGAAGAGCATGATGCGTAGGAATATTTAATTTATAAACCCTCTCGAGTAGGTGCACTTTCAACTTGCCTGTAGAGAGACTCAAAAACATGTATTGGGGCATTACAATACTTATTAATGTTTTATTACCAATGATGGACTTAATTTGTCCTTGAACTACTGATAGTTCATAAGTCATTCCCATAAGTGTCCTCATAGGGAGATTTAAATTAACCTAGGAACAAATCTGTATCAATGTGATTTACTTACTGTTTTTAAACATCCGCATATAGACAGAGGTATCTCCTATATTGCTCCTATATTTAAACTGAAAAAGCTAATGTGGACTTGGACTGTCTACAATCTAAAATCATAAAGACTTTGGGCTCAGCATTGTAAAACCAATTGCTTCATAATCAACTCTATCCTGGTTGCAGGCCATATCACTAGACCTGGAAAACTACCAGAGCTGTCCCAATCTTTCAAAAGTGGGGACAAAAACAATGTCTCAAATATAGACCAATATCTCTTCTCCCATCCACACTGCTCTCATTATTGACCTCACTGTAATCTCCTCCGAGCAAATGGTATCAACCTTTTTATTAAATACTAACTAACCTTAAAACTTGCCCCCACAATTAAACATCCCAATAGCCGCAATCATGGCTATGATTCCCACAGGGTCACCCTACCAACGATTGCGGCCAAACACTGCTATCTACAGCATTTTCCCTCACCTGCATCTCTGTAAAATTCCCCTCAAACCGTAGAGGAAGATCTTAAGGGCAGGGATTTCCTTTCCTATGTCTGATTTTTGCTGCAACTTAACTTTCTATTATAATTTCCCTCTACGTATTCGTGTGAAGTGCTGAGAACTTTTTGATGCTATATATATAAATAAGTCATATTCCACTACAATACTACCAAGTCGATGGACAAAAATGTGTTTCACTCCCAATAAACAATTACTAACTAGACAAATGCCCCTAGGGGCCCAATTCCAGTCTGGCCTCCACCCAAACACTCCATGTAACATTCTGTAAAATGTGAATGCCTTGACATATAAATATACCCGCTCACTTATGTCACTGATTTGCAAATATGGATCCTTGCCTTTAACTCTATACCTAAACAGATCCAAAACGAGAGGTGACTCCTTATGCACCCCTTCATGGCAAAAACCATTCTACAATATTTTAACAATAATACTGCTTTATAATAAAATAGGACAACCTATGGAAAAAATAAATGGTTAAAAGTTCTAAAATAATCACATATTCAGATAATAGTCAATGCGTTTGTATAGGACTTCATTCTAAATTTCTTGATAATAACCTCTTGAACAGTGCCGAACAACTGACAGCGTTATTTTTTTTTTTTAAAGACAATCAGAGAAAAATTTCAGAGCTTGTTTATGGGCAATTTGCCCAGCCCGGGGGCATTTCGCAAAAAGACCTTGAGAGAGCGAGCAGATAACAAACAGCTTATCAGTCTTCTAAATATTAATTACTGAATTGAATTCAGCTCAAAGTTAAAAGGGAGCTCTCTCCACAGCAATTAAATGAAAAAAAAGGTATAGCTCTCTAAAAATAAAAATATGGCCTCTCAAAAATAAAAAATGGCCTCAAAAATAAAAATATGGCCTCTCAACAATAAACACAAAATTTGGCCCCTCTAAAAATAAAAAATGTTGCCTCTCAAAAAATAAAAATATGGCCTCTAAAAAACATATGGCTCTCAAAAATAAAAATGGACAATAACTAAACTGAGGTTAGCATAAAATTATAAACACACATATATAATTTAAACAATACGTGTGAGCTTAAAATCTATTGACAAATATCTTATCCTATAGAAATGCAATTCGACGTTCTTTTAATGTTACACACAATAGGAAAACCACAATTACAGACACACCAAAGAAATAGACACAAACTTCTCTCCTACACAGCGAATCAACTTCTCATATAAAAGCCTGCTTTAAAACTATTGTATTCCATGCTCCGGAGCTTTTGAGTTAACTTTTCGTATATTTTGCACATTCCTTTGGAAAAATGTTTTTTTTTGGCGCGGTTGGCTGATGTTTATCTGATTCTCTTTATAGGTACCATTAGAACAGAAGGAAAAATAATTTTTCTGGTTTAAAAGAACCTATTCGTGTGGCCAGTACGAACAACCCTTTTAAAAATTCTATTCCTTTTCTATACTCTCTCTCTTAGGGCCCTGCTCTGCACTTACTGGCAACATGTCCCTACCCCTTTTTACACTATAAACATCTTGCCCTTCCAAACACTTTCTGTCCTTCCCAAACAATATACAGTCTCTAATGTATCCCCATTTCTGCATGATAACATTCATAAAAAATAAACCTCAAAAACTACTTCCTCACCCAACGTATGCCTTGATTATCATCGGCAAATTCACTTGCTATTTCTTTAAAATCTTTCTTGTTCACTTGTTATTATTTAACTTCTGTCCTGGTTTAAAAGTCAAAAGTAAGCCAACGGGACCCTCCTGTCCCAACAGAATTATTTTGACCCATATAAGTAAGGTATGTTTCCACTGTGGGATTCAAAAACACATTGAGACGGCGCCCCTGAGCTTCTCAATCCACAGAAAAATAGCCCTCTTCATCTTTAAACATCTGCGCAATTAGTTTGATACTAGCTACAAACAGTGCCATTCACTGGCCAACAAAATTATTTATATGGTCTCTTTGTTCTTGTATTCATTCTTTTATTATTTTCGTCTGCAGACACACAATCCTTTGAGAATGTTGGTTTCCCATTATCCCCTGTTACAGAAATCAAAGTTAATTGAACGGTACAATACTTTCTTCGGATACAGAAATCAAATTTAATTGACTGTACAATACTTCTTCCGGGGCTACAATAATCATATTAATTGGCAATGTACAATAATTCGGCTACAGGCAACAAAGTTAATGACCTGTACAATTTCTTTAGCGTCGTTACAATAATCGCGCCAAGCTGATTTTACGTACAACTCTTTTGGAATGTTATTGTTCGGAATAGGGTAATATGCCAAATAAGGACCTGTCACAAGACTGTTCCCAATCATATTTTCTCACCATAACTATACCAAGAGAAAAATGAATCACTTCCAGGGGGTCCAACCCAGTACTGATAACCTTATACTTTTTCACAGGGATACAGATAAAGACTTCTAACCAGATATCCATGAACTCACTGGTATTGTTACATGACAAACAGAGGCAGCAAATGTACAATCCAGGGACCCGTCCAGCCAGGACAACAAAAAAATATTTAATCACAACCCCGGACGGTCTGTAAACAATCCCTTTAGCATACAACACTCACCTTCATCACCAAAAACACCAAAGCTTTTCCGGGACTCTTACTTTAGCCCTAACAACTCTTACACTCTTACCACTTTAAATGAATACAGGAACAGAGATATAAATTCACGTGAAACTGCTAGGGATTCTTTTCTCGCACATCAGATAAGATACCGTTTAAAAACAGCTCCAAGCATCACCAAAACATTTTAACGGCGTTTGTCTAAAAATGCAGGTAGCCGTACCTTGATTAATATGAGCACTCAGGTTTGAGTTGATGGAGGAGTGATATCGGTGCTCGATTACGATGATATTAGTCCCTATTCGGGAATGCGCCATATGAGAAAAGGCGTAAATAAAAAACCACAGTCGAGCGTTATTTTGAATAACACCTGAATTCTATTCAAGAAAGTGAACAACGGGAGACGCTTTGAAAAAAAAACCTCTTAACAGATAACACGTTTTATGCCTTTTATTTATACCCTAAGACACCCCTTATGGGGGGGGCTTGCACGTCATTAATATTCATCCTTTTGTAATATACAATACTAAAGATATGTCATTTTTGAATACATAATAGCATGGATAACTGTCTGAAGCTAAAAATTATATGGGGTAAATTGATTCAATTCTATGCCACTGGGACATGTATGAGAACCAGTTTACTTAGACTACTGACGAGGCTTGTTTCATCATATCTGGCCTGTTTTTTTAACACTTTTCAATTTGGAAGCTGATTGGCTAGGAATGATCAATAAAGTCAGCTAGGAGCGAAAACATCCATGCCTGTTTCAACGTTTGTTTATACAGGAAATGAAACACAGAAGAATTAAGGACTCACAGATACAAGACCAAGATGGGGATGAAATATGCAAAAAAAAATGGCTTTATCCTAAATGTGTTATGTGAATATGTTCTAGAACCCAAGGTCGCAACTGTCAAGTGCTATACAGTTCAAGATGTTCACCATCCCGGTTTTTTTTTTTCATTACAACCAAAGATCTAAAGTATCCAATATTTGTTTCATGCTCAAGGTGACGCGTTGGCCTGGGTCATCTCCTTCTGGGAACAGAGAGGGGATCCTCACACAAGAGATTGGGCAATTCACAAAGAGTTCAGACGTGTCTTCGACACCCCCGCCATAAAAATTACTGCTAGTTCCTCCCTTTTTCACATCACGCAGGGGGAACCGTCGGTGGCCAGGTATGCCTTGCAAATTCCGACAATCGACTTAGAGGACAGGGTGAGAACAGCGAGGCTCGTTCTTCGCTTTGGGCAGGGACTTTTAGAACAACTGAAGGATTGAACCACGCGCAGGAAGAGCCCAGCTGCCTGGAGGAGCGTTATGCGGTCTTGCATTGTGTGATAGCGTCTGCAGGAGAGGAGATCCGAGCGTCACGACTTCATCAGGTATCCGACAAGTCCACTTGCTTGTGCACTCCCTTTTCCAGAGGATCCGCTATGATGTTCCGGACCCATGCCAATTGGCGGGGCAACAAGCTATCCCTCTCGAGAAAAGCGTCGTCGAGACGTCCGGCCTCTTGTCTCACGCCGGAATCCGGGCCAAATGGGCTCTTTCGCTGCCCTTCCAAGTCAGCGAAACACTCCCAACTCCTATAGTACCAAGGATCCTACCAAAACAGGATTTGATCCAGGCGCTCCAGATTCCGGGACCCGGTTTTGCTTTTTTGATGCATCTGCATTAACGATTCGGTAGGAGGTAATTTTATGAGATCAAGGGAATTCGCTAGAGGATTAAAACATCCTCTGGAGAAGAAGAAAGCCCGCGGGGCATAGAGGCCATTGATGGACGTCCTCTTACAACCGGCCTTCATATTCTACCAGAAAAGCAAATTCGTCCCTCTACGAGCAAACTCACCTTGAGGAAAATCTCCATGGAGTCATTCACTCTCCGTCTGTTGAATAATTTTCGGGCCGTCTCTGGCTCAACGTCATAAACCCACATATTGCAATTGGGGCACACACAAACAAAATCCATCTCTTGTAACCAGCGGGTTTGCTCCCGGACCTGCGCTGTCGCGAGGCGCGGAGATATTTGCAGTGTGAAGAAACCCTGCCAAGCAGGGTAACAGTGTAACTTACCAGGACCTGTTACTCAGACTTCAAATGAGATGTCCTTTGACAAGGATCAAATCTGAAGATCCTTCCCCCCCCTCGGTCTTTCAAAACTGTCCTATAGATCTCTATGCAGGTCTCATCCTCCCCCAGAGGGTAGATGTATATTCTCTCTCTTCCTGAGGGACTAGGACTATTGTAACAGATTAAAATCAGGAGGAATCTTAAGAAAGGCTTATCAAGGAGATCTTCTTCACCAGCGGGGGCAGGGTTTTTTTTGTCAAAGAAAAAAGGAGGGCACACTTCGTCCGTGCATGATTCAGGGTGAGATGGGGGGAGCTGGGGGGTGTGGTTTAGTGAGGGTTAAACAAAAATTACCATTAAAAAATTTAAAAAAGAATAACCCTACCTCTAATATCGAGCAGTTGTTTGGAACCGTCTCCACGAGAGCAACCATTTTCAAAAAAATTGGACTAGTGGCGCTTTAATTTGTGAGGGATTCGACCAAGGCGCGACGAGTGGAAAACGGCGCCTTCAAACACAAGGAGACGGCCCACTTACGAAGACATCTGGTTCATGGCCGTCGGGCGTCTGTGCAACGCTCCTTGCGGTCTTTCCAGGATTTTGTTAAAAACGAAAATATTCAGGAAGATCTCCTCAATAAACTTTCTATCGTTTACATCGACGCATTTTGATTTTCTCTAAAACCTCTCCCAGAAAATAATCAAAGTCAAAAAAAAACAGGTATTACTATGCCTCCGTCAAGAAAAAAACCATTCTACGTCCAAAATTAGGAAAAATGTAATTTTTCTTTATAAACCTCTATACTTTCTTTCGGGAGATCAGTTCTGAACTCTGGGTTCTTCATGGAACCCTCAAATGAACTGAAAGCTCGTCGTGGATTGGACCGTCCCCAAAGAGTTTCTAGGTTTATTTTGCCAAATTATTACAAGAAGATTTATTCACAAACTTCTCATCAATTGTCGCTCCAAAACGGCTCTCACTAAGACAAAGGAGCGGACATCACGTCTTGGCCACTTTGCAGCTTACTCAGGCAGAAAGGATGATGGGACTTCTTGAAAAAGAAAGACAACCTTTGTTCAGCAACGCGGTCCTGATTCCACCAAATCCAAACTTCCGTTCACATTAGAGGGTGGATGCACCGAATGGGAAGCGGGCGCAATTTGTCTCAAAGAGGTCGCCTTCAGCTAATTCTACACCTTGTGCATTCTTTCAAAGAATAAGGAAATTGTTCCGCCAGCAGAACAAAAATTTGAGTATGTGAATGGGTTTGTAACAGAGAATTACTAGCTATCAGCTCGCTTGGAGGAAGTGGAGGCATTGTGTGGAGGGTCGGAGATCCCAAATAACGATTTTAACAGGATCACAAAAAATCGTTATGTATTTGGGAGAGAGTGACTCAACGCCTGGGAAGCCGTCAGGGGCCCTGGTCTCTTTTTTCCCCTCTAAACAGTAATTATTATTTTATACCTGGCTCAAAGAGAACTTGAAAGGCAGGACGCTCTTTTCTCGTCAATTTCTAAACCGTGGACAGCAAACCGAGGACCAGACAGAACTAAACAATACTATTCCTTCTAAAATTATCATATCCGCCAATAACTTTCATAGACGGGACAATTTCGTCTGGAATAGTCACAAACCTATTCAGAGGGTCTCGGGTTGCCGGAAGGTCCCCCCCCCTCCATCCCCTTGTCTCTCTCATGACTGCCCCACCACCAACCCCCCTCCACCCCGCTGGAAAACCACCCATTTCTGGGAGTGGGGCCACCACATCCTAAAAAAAACTGCGGGTTCATCTGGGTACCAAAGAGAAACTTACGAGACCGTATTGAATGGGACACTTCTGTGGTGGCCACAACATGCGAGGATATATCAGCCGAATTTGTCAAAGCTTGCACCCACATGCGCCCGGAAAAAAAAGGTCCCCCGCAGTCATAACCTCAATTTTGTGGATTTGCTTCCTCTTCCCATCTGATCGCCCTGGAAACCATTTGTCAATGGGAGTTCATCGTTTGAGCTGCCTATTTCAGGGGGCAAATGAACACTATTTTGGATACTCATGGACCGCTTCTCTAAGGCAAGGCACATTTATCATTCCACCCTTTAAGGGCCTACCCGGACTCTTCATACTACTTGGGGAAGTATCTTTACTCAAAAGAAACTCTTCCCGTCTCCATGGAAATTCACTGACAATGGGTTCTCGACGGGACGGGCAGGGTCCCAGTTCATTCCAATTTGGGCAGGCGTTCTCAAAAAAAGTTGGGTATAGGCCCCTGCAATCTTCTCTTCCGGGTACACCCCAGACTAAACGGACAAAACAGGGAGAAGGGACAACCAGTCCTTGGAAAGCAGTACCTGCGGCTGTCGTCACTAAAAACCCAAAGGACGATTGGACGGAATCCTTCCATGGGCTGAGTGTCCCACAAATCCTTAAAAAGAGTGAATCTTCCAAGAGAGTCGACCTTATTCTTAAACTATGGATTTTCACCTGCACGAACTACTACCATTAGATACTTACTTCTTTCTGGGTTCCCGGCAGCAGACAAACCGGATCAAAGCCTCCAGTCATCATGGACAAGGATTCAGGGAGGAACCTTAGGAAGGCTTCAATCAAGGACCAGGAAACGGTTTCAAAGCAGACGCGCCGTACCGCCGGACAGGGATACTGAACTGAGACCTGGAGGACAAGGTATGCCCCAACTCGTTACAAGGGCAGGCAGCAGGAGTACGGAGATAAGGCGCTAGGACTCCAGGGTAACAAAGGAGAAACCATCCAATATTGGTCTAATGGGAAGGGACTACGGGAACCGAGAACCTCTTGGGATTCCGCATCATTCAGGTCCATGCGCCCCAAGCTGGTTCAGGACATTCCACTGAAAATACCCCTTTAAAAAACCTCGCAAGGATCGCCAGAGGTCTCTCTGAAGGGGGGGGGGGGGGACCTCTGGGCGATCCTTGCGAGGTTTTAAGGGGTATTTCAGGTGGAATTTCCTGACCAGCTTGGGCGCATGGACCTGATGATGCGGAATCCAAGAGCGTTCCTCGGGTCCGTATCCCTTCCAATGAACCAGATATTGGATGGTTCTCCTTGATACCCTGGAGTCTATGATCGCCTGTATCTCGTACTCCTGCTGCCCCTGTACGAGTTGGGGCATACCTTGTCTCCAGGTCTCAAGTCAGGTATCCCTCGGCGGTGGCGGTCTGCTTGAACGTTCTGTCTTGATGAAGCCTTCCTAAGGTTCTCCTGAATCCTGGTCCATGAGGACTGTAGGGCTTGAATCCGGTTGTCTGCTGCCGGAACCCCAGAAGAAGGAAGCGTGATGGGTAGTCGTGCAGGGTGAAATCCATAGTTTAAGAAGAAGGGCGACTCTTGGAAAGATTCACTCTTTAAGGAATTGTGGGCAAACTCAGCCCAGGGAAGGAGTTCCGTCCAATCGTCTTGGGTGTTAGTGACGAAGCAGCGCAGGTACTGCTCCAAGGACTGGTTGGTCCTCTCAACACCCCCCTGTGTAGTACGCGATTTATGACTGAGGTTAAAAGTCCTTGCATGTTAGTGCTCTAACGTGGGGGGTGTGTTGTACTGTATGATGTAAATATACATTTGTAAGAGACCCACCGTTGTATACAGTGCTTTATTAAAGGTGTGTGGAGTGAGCGTGTATTCAATGATGGGGTAGGTGTTGAAAATGTAAGAGGCTGAGAATTACTAAAAGTTGTGTGTTGTAGTTGTGTGTAGATATTAAATGGTCCCATATATAGAGATGGATTAATAGAGTATTGTTGTGGAAGAGACAGCTGGTGTGCATACATATAGACACGCAGTTATGATCGAAATGGCCTTTAGCAATCATGAGAAGAGAGTTCGCTATGTCAGTAGGACTAATAAAAAATTCGGTCTCGATTTAGATTTAGGCACGCGAAGTGTCCTATACAGGTGCATACATTTGTATTCATTCAACCGTCTTCTCTTCATGTTCTAAGATACCTTGGTATGCTACTTCAGATCATTCATCTTTGGCCCGTCGAGAAATGGTTGCCAAAAGGACTGTCTTTGTTCCGCGTTGTGATTCTGAGGCAATGCAGATTAATTCTCTTGTTTAGCCCATGTCCCGTTACCTATGTAGAAGCAGCGCCCCCGGGCACTTCATGCACGTGAATGAGGTACATGACTGGAGGAACAGGTGAACCTTCCTGTGATTTGTACTCCAGATTCAGTGTGCGGTCTTTGTATTTTGCCGCGTGTGGAGATTGCGCAGGTTTTGCATCTGCATTCCAGGGCATGCTCTCCTCCCACATTTTTTAATTTGTATGTTGAATACTTTACTCACACCAAACATTTTCTTGAGATTTGAGGTTGTCTGTATGATAATAAGGGTGTCTCAGGGAAGACCTGTGCGTCTTGTATCTTCCTGGAGATATGGGTTGGTTGTTCCTTGGAGTATGGAGGTAGGGCTTCTAGGTATGGGTATATGGGACCACCAAAGGTACCCTGTCGCTTGTCTCTTTCAGTTGTATTCAAGGAGATCACTCTTGGTATTCTGCTTGGCTTTGTTGGTTTGCTGGTCTACAATTTCTGCGGTTATATCCATGGTTTATGAAATCTGATCTCACGGATTTAATCCGCTGGCCTCTTTCTGCTGTTTCAGAGCATCTTATGGTGGTATCGTAGGAATTGACTGTAAGATGGTTGCATTGCTTAGGGTTTGTCAGGGCGGAGGAGGAAGCTGTGACCCTCATAGCGGCTCTGTCTGTAGGTTTGCAGTATCAGAAGTTGAGCTTGGTTGTTCGTTATAGTAATTGTTGGTGTCTAGGACGTTATCTGCGTCTGGAGACAGGGGTGAGTTTGAGGTTGAATGTTCGGGGGAATGTATTAAAGTTCTCATGGACCGTAGGACGTCCTGTTCACAAGAGGTCCAAATAAGGCGGATGTCATCGATTGTAGCGAAGGTATGTAAGAGGGTGTCAAGTGACAGGGGGAAAGAAAGTCAATTCCAGTTTTGTGCAGAACCTTTGAGAAAGCGCGATTCACGCGAGAAACGTGCGTCAGGTGACCAGAACGTGGTGTGAAGTCACCGCACCCCAGATGGTGCTCCGCGGCTGTAGCTGCCTGCCTTGAAACCGGGAACAAGTCTTCCTTGGAATCCGCCTCCTTTCCCCTCCATCGGGGAAAGCAGTGAAGGGGCTATAGAATACAGAAGAGTCCAGGAGCATATAATATTAGCTTAGCTGGGCTGGATGCCCAGGGTATAGGGAAAGGGTGAGTATTACACGGAAGCAGAAATATACCTCTGCCTCCCTCCCCATTAAGCCCCACTCTGTTACATGCACCTGTGCTACGTTCTCTTTTCTAAGCGAAGGCAAGCCAGCATAACATATCTGGGAGAATAAACAAAGAACAAACGGCGGATGAAGTCCGGGGGTATATTACTTACTGTGAACAGCATTAGCTGCTCATGTTACTATGTATGGCTTACATGTACGGCGACACAACCATAGTAACCATTTTAGTGGGGTTCAACACCCTATTGTACTCTTCAGTAATCAAGACTGGTCTACGAGAACGGGTCGGGGGACCATAGGGGGTCAGGGTAATACCCGTGATGCTCCCGGGAATAAGGCGTCCCACAGGGAAGAGGGGGAGGGAGAATCCAACCATGCGCTAAATTATTAGCATGGTATTGAAGCTTATAACTGGATACGGTCCTGGAACCGTTGCTAGGGCATTTCCTAAGAGCCCCACGTTTGTGCTTGCCCTTTGCAGAGCTTTTTAACACCATCTAGCTAAGCATTTTATACTAATTGTATATTCATACATTATTCTAGTGTGTTAAATGCAGGGCCGTTCCGGATTAGGGAAACTGAACACGGACGAGGTGCCGGGGCCTATGGTTGAACGGGGGGATCGATTGGGACCAGCCCGAAAAAGGGTCATGGCCAGACCTAGGAACAGGAGGACGCACAAAAGCAAGGCATTAGCAAGGCGCGTATCCGTGATTATCACAGATGTATATTTCTGACCAGCGGCCTTTAGTCAATCACCCCTTCGATTTAGATTCAATAACCTGTCCATCCCAGGTCTATTGATTATTGACAATAGGATTTCCATAGGCGTTAGGGGCCTCCTAGGATGGAGTTATATTAGGGATTTTATGGGAGGCGAGTACGCCCACTTAAGGTGAGTATGCCCCTATCTTCTATAATTGCGGAAGATTCTGTTGGTCTTGTAACAAGGGCCTGGTCCCTGGACTGTTAACACCAGCCCCTCTTTAATTTACAAAAAAATGTTTAACTTTCTTTGTGATTTAAAAGTTTTTTAACTATATTTACCATATCACCCTATTAGCCTTCTTGAGTTGAATTCAAGGAGGAATCTTTTGTTTGTTTGTTGTGCAGAACAATTGCAACTGTGGGCCAATCCGGAGTTCCCCATAGCAGTCAAGTTGTCTGGAGGTAAGTTCATTTCCAAAGTGAAGCCGTATGGGTCAGAATAAATCAGTGCCAGTAGTCACTGTCTCTGTGAGTGGCTCCTGCTGTCCCACAAAGTATCTGCAGGCTGAAATCCCATCATTGTTGGTAATGTTAGTGTAATATGAGTCTACATCCATGATTGCTAATTAGTGTTCCTGTTGGGAGGGGACCAATGGTATTACGTTTGATAAGCAGGTCGGGGTGTTTTCCTGGATTAGACTGGGTGTGTTTCTGACAAGTGGTTTTAGAATTGAATTCACCAGCCAGAAATATCTCATCTCAGTGTGCCAGATCAAGAGAAAGGGAGCCCAGGGGTATCCTCTTTGTGAATTTTAGGGAGAATGTAGGAATGTGTCAGGTTTGGGTTAGCTGGTATCAGGTGCAGAAGTTGTTCTTTGTGAGATCGGGAGAGTGTTTAATGATCCTGTTGAGTTCTATCATGTATTTTTTGTTGGATCCTCCTCAGTTTGGTGTAATACTATGCATCAGGAGAGTTGTCTGTGCGTTCCAGCAGTAGTCTGTGGGGTTCATTCTGCACCACCTGATCCTCATTGTCCGCAGTTTGATTGTTATGTTTGTAGTGGCTTCAGTGAGTATAGGGCTCTCCTCAAGATCAGTATCAGATTCTACGTGTTCCTTACTTTGTCCAGGATGGTGGTTTTTTGGCTGTATTCTAAAGCTTGATTTTTTTTTGGTAACGGCCAGTTTGGGGTCACCAAGTTTGTGGGATCCGTTGGATTTTTGTGTCTCCGTGTCATGTGCAGCGGGCTCTCCTGCCGTGTTGGCACGATTTGGTGTGTTTTCATGGAGAGAACTCCTTAAGACTCAGTCTTTGAAGAACCCTTTCAGGTCAGGGCAGCTCACTTTTGACCTTTGGCTTGGTAGGGCAGAATGTGAGACCATTTGATAATACAGAGGATCTGCTTGATTTGGTGTAAGTCTGAGATAGTGTTAGCAGTGCAGTCTGTGATGGGTCAGAGTGGCCTGTCAATGTTTTGGATTATTTGTGGTTGTGATGGATGTCCTGCAGGGGATCCTCATCTTAGCCTCAGTCTGTGCAGTTCTTTTCCTTAGTATAATAGACCCTTCAGGAGTTTTTCATGGAATGTTTGATTCGGATGTCTCTCCAAATGTTGCGCGTTATTCTCCGGTCTCCAGGGTTTCTGTCGTATTGTCTTCCTTTAACTTTGTATTTTAATGGGCTGTAAACAGATGCTTATCAGGGTGGTTCCTTAATCTTCTGACTTCCAAGTGCAAATGTTGTAAGGAGAATTTTGTGTTGTATGTGTTGCAAGTGGGTTTTTGTGGATGAGTCCTTTTGAATCAGATGCTCCTTTTGCATTTGCTGAGGAGATGATATCGCTGGTTTGGTTGTGCATGTTTTTTATAAATCCTTAGCTCAATTTGTGGGTACAATGTGTACTTCCATATTTTGATGTAGTAAGTATCCGGTTTACCGTGTAGTGAGCTTTTAATAATCAAAAATGAATCGCAATACTGTTCTGTGGAACGAAATGCTTTTATGTGTGCGAGCTTTCAGGACACTGATCTCATCTTCGGTTGGTGGTAATTGAATAAAGCAGGGGAGGGCGAGGGTTTTACTTTAAAAACGTGCATATAAAAAAAAACAAGAATGCTATATGAGGACGGTTGTTTTGTATGAAACAAATGTATGCAACTGTTCGGACACATAGCGATGGCCGAAAACCGAGGACCGAAGTTTTATGAGTTCCTACTGACATGAGAGAACTCTCTTCCCATGGAGTTCTGTAAAGGCTAGTCTATACATAATACTGCAATATATATGCACAAAACTGTTCTTACCATAACAAATACCCTAATGTTATTCCATCCCTATATCTTAATAGGGACCACATATTATTACACCACAACTTTTAGTAAGGTACAGCCTCTTACATTTTTCACACCTACCCACAGCATTTGATATACACTTCACTCCACACACACTTTTGTACAGCGCTGTTGGATACACTGTGGTCTCTTTACAAATTTTTATTACAACATAAAACACTCTTATCACACAATTCGGGACTATTTAACCACCTCAAGTCATAACTCGCATACAACACCAGGGGGGGGGGGATAGATTAGGTGATCAGTCACAGATAACTTCTTATATGAACTGTTTTTCCTGTAAGTAAAACCCCTGCACTTTAGTCAATGTACCACTTCCGGAAGCAAGAGGATCAGTGTATCGCGAAAGCTCGCACAAATAAATCAGTTCGTTTCTCCAAAGAGCCACAGAACGGTTATGTCATTCATTTTTATAAAAAGTATATATATATAGATATTATAGATATATATATATATAGATATATCAACTGTGAAATATCCGTATTTCATTTGCAGGTTTAGGCAGGTCTGCAATCCTGTAAGTCACCATTATCGCCCAGCCCCCAGCACTCACTGCGCAAGGATTCTGGGAAAAGACATGCAAATGAGCACACCATGCATTGGTAAGAATTGCTCATGAATGTGAGCTTGAGATTAAAAACGGTGGCACGGTGTGCTCATTTGCATGTATTTCCCCAAAATCCCTTGTTGCAGTGGGAAGTGCTGTGGGCTGGGCGATAATGGTAAAAGGACAGGGTTGGCAGACCTGTCTAAGAATGCAATGAATATACAGGAAATTTACAGTTGCTTTATGCTTACTGTGGAGGGTATTTTGATAACTTTTTACCCACCATAAACCTTAATATATATATATATATATATATACATATATAGATATATATTATAGATAATTATATATATATATATATATGTACAGTATATATATATATATATATATATATATATATATATCTATAATATATATATCTACAGCTAAACCCCGATAACGCGGGTAGCGGGGTCAACCCCGAGACACGAGTACTAACGGGGTCGCGGGAAAAAAAATGGCGCCGCGCTTTTAGCGAATATTCATCCCGCGGCGACAGGAGATGGGAGGGGCATTTACATCCGCTCCCGCTTCCCCTGTCACCGGCGGGACAGCCGCGGGGAGGAGATGGGAGCGGGAGTCCATTCAGTCCCCGCTTCACCCTGTCACCGCGGGACAGGCCGCGGGGGCAGGAGATGGGAGCGGGTGCAATCATGTCCGCTTACCCCCTGTCAAGCGAGTGACAGCCGCGGGGCAGGAGATGGGAGAGGGGATGCACTCAGGTCGCCCGATACCTCAGATCCCGCTGCCTGCATGGAGGGGGTTAGCGGGGGGTTAGCGGGGGGTTTATTATACCCCATCGCTTGTCCCGGTGATCACGATGCATGCGCGGGAGGAGGGGGGGGGGGGGAGCGGGTGGTGCGTTGCTGGTCGCGGGGCATTTCCTCTGACAGCCCCCCACCCCAGTCTGTGTAGAGTGAGAGAGTGTGTGTGGTGTATGTATAATTGGGAGAAGAAAGTGTGCTCGTGTGTATATGGGTGTGTGTAGGGGGGATGTGTGAGTGTGTGGGTTAAGTGTCTGTGAGTGTGGTAAGGTTGTGTAGTGTCTGAGTGTGTTGTAAGTGTGTGTAAGTGTGTGGTAAGTGTGGTGAGTGTTCTTGAGTTTCTAAGTGTGTCTAAGTGTGTTGTAAGTGTCTGATGAGTGTCGGTGGTGTGCGTGAGTGTGAATAATGTGCGTGAGGTGTGAGTTGAGTGTGCGTGAGTGTGCGTATGTGCGTAAGTGTGCGTGGGTGTGCGTGAGTGTGCGTGGAGTGTGTGTGAGTGTGTGTGAGTGTCTGTAAGTGGTGTGAGTGTCTGTGAGTGTGTGGAGTGTGTGTAAGTTGTGTAAGTGTGTGTGAGTGTCTGGTGAGTGGGGGGGGAGGGGGGGAGTGGGAGGTGAGGTGAGTGAGGGCGGAGGAAGTAGGGGCGGGGGCGGGGGCAGTGAGGGGGCGGGAGTGGGAGTGAGGGTGGTGAGTGGCTGTGAGGGGAGAATCCCAGCCTGGGGGGGTAAGTTGGGTAAGTGGGTTGGGTGTGGGTGTGGGGGGGGGGGTGGAGTGGTAGGTAAGGGTGTGTGAGGGTGCTGTGAGTGGGAGGGTAAGTGTGAGTAATAAAGTGATGTGTTGAGATCGTGAGTGTGCGTGAGTGTGCGGTAAGGTGTGTGCGTGTTCTGGAATGTGTGTGAGTGTCGGGAGTGTGTTGTGAGTGGTGGAGTGTGTGTGAGTGTGTGTGAGTGATGTGAGTGTAAGTGTGTGTGGTGTGTGAGTGGGTTGTGGTGATGTGTGAGTGTGTGTAAGTGTGTTGTGAGTGGTGTGAGTGTTAGTGGTGAAGGTGTCTAAGGTGTGTACAGTGTGTGGAGGGGTGTGTGAGTGTGTGTGAGTGGTGAGTGTGTGTGTGAGTGTGTGTGGTGTTTGTGTCGCGTAAGTGTGCGTAAGTGGGTGTGCGTGAGTGGTGGCGTAGAGTGTGAGTTTCTGTGAGGTCTGTGAGAGGTGTGTGAGGGTGTGATTGTGTGTGAGTGTGTAAAGTGTGTGTGAGTGTCTGTGAGGTCTGTGAGTGTCTGTGAGTTCTAGTGTGTGTATGTAAGTGTGTGTGATGTGGTGAGTGTGGTGCGTGAGTGTGGTGTCGTGTATTGAGTTGGTCTGCTGTGAATGTCTGTGGTGTCTTGTGAGTGTCGTGGGAGTGTGTGTGAGTGTGTGTGAGTGTGGGCGGGAGTGTGTGTAAGGTGTGTGAGTGCGTGCGTAAGTGTGTGTTTCAAACATCAACAGGTAGAATGAAAAGACGAAAATGCCACAATGTACAGTATTTATTAACACATTTATTGATGCATGAACAATAATAGACTGTATTTAAAAAAACCAATTGTCGGTGTTCATTTTTCATAAATACTGTACTGTAAATAAAGTACTGAACACACACAAAAACACATACAGGACTGTACTGTATAATGTAGTATGACACGAAATACAGCACATACTGAAAACCGTGTTGAATGCACTCTGTTGCTCATGTAACAAACTGTACAAAACAAACCATACGGTTATGAAAATACTGTATATAAAACCAGCTGGAGATTACCCTTAAAAACCTATCAGTGTTGTTGTTCCAGTGCTTCTCTTTTCTTTTGTTTTCACGATTTAATGATCTTTTTAATTGTAGGATTGTTACAGTATATAATTGCGTTTCGACTCTAGAAAGTGACGAGTCCTGTTGTAAATCCACCAGCGCCTCGTGATCTTTGTGGCGGTTCGGTTCCTCATCCTCATCGTATCTTCTGTAATATCCAGATTCTTATTTCACTTGTAAGGCTTGTAATGATTTCGAGTCAGACATATGTTATGAGTAGGACAGCTTCCTGTCCCCATCGACCCAAGAGTCAATTGTTTAGCCCCACTTTCCGTACAATGAACGGTTCCATGGACCGTTCGGCATTGGCAATTTCGCTCGTGCGGCCTCGTTCACATAGTTGTAAGTAATGATTGAGGGCGGCGACTTTTCCTCGTAACCCCTCAAAAATCAGCTTCATCCTGTCACTGGGGCGCGTTCGGCGTCAGCCGGCACAGGACGTTGCACCTGTTAGGTTTCGCCAACATTTCAAAATGCACATTTGTTGTGACGGCTTCCCAAGCTGCGCCACAATATAAAAAACTTCTTTTAGATTCATTTTCTTTAAAAATGATATAACAGGGACTCTTCATTGTGATTATTCGAGTATCATGTTTTCGAAATTTCATCTTAAAGGTTGAAATATACCTTGATCAAGAGGCTGTATTTTGGAGTGTCGTGTTCTGTCGCAAGTAGATGACAGTATTTTTCCATCTCGGCTTATTGGCTATCGGCGGGGATGTGCAGGCAGTTGTCAGTAACAACAACGCTTTTGAATCCAGGCTTTGTTGACTTAAGTATTTACGGACCTAGGTACAAACTGTTGCATGAAACCACCTTTCAAAATACTGCAGTCACCAGGATTTTGCTAAAAGTCATACGCAAAAGGCATAGTACCCATGTTCAATGGTGGAAGCACAAGCGGGACTTAAACTTGCCAATTCAAAGTGGCTTTCAGTTGTGATTTCCAGATTGGTTCACACAAAAAAGTACAGTTCCAGTCACTCGTCTTTCATTGTTTAAAGCCTTGTTACGCGGTGTTCGTCATTCTTACCAGGCCAGAGTGGTATTCGGTTAGCATTTTGAAACACAGTCCGGTTCTCTCGCAGCTTATAAACCTGTTCTGCGGTTATAGCCACCTCTTCAATTATCTCTGAAGTTGGGCAAGGTACAGCATGCAGACTTCATCGTCAGCTGACCGTATCTTCCTGATATAGCGGGTGGTTTTAGTATTCCATGTAGCCTTTAAAGCGATATAGCCATCCACTACATTGCCGCGAAGGAGGTTGAGCATTGCCGTGGAAGTTGGCGGTGAACTTTTTGGCTTGCGTTGCAGATGGGTCCAGACCGAGTATTGGCCTTCGGATCTTCTTGGACAAACCACTGAAAAAAAAACAGCTATCCAAACTGGCTGTCCTTACGGTTCACGGCAACGATTACGCTTCATCCATCGTCTGTTTACAGGATATGCATCACGAAGTTTCTCCTCTCCTTTTCCATCGAGAACTGATACATTCAGTCCTAGGTCTCTAGCCCCCTTGGTTTGTTGACTCCAGATTTTTTATTATGTCAAGCGGCAGAATTTTTTCTTTGACGGTTTAGACTCGTACGTGGTTGAAGTTCGCCATTTCTTCCTGACTGGGGTCTTCACTTTTTTCGTAGTGGTGAAAAACTGAGGCTTTTTTAACAACGATCTGAGGGCGTAAAGTTAACAGTACCTGAGGACAGTATTATTTACCAGCTTCAGACAGAACCGTGTGTGGTATGATTAAAATGGATGAGGGGTCAGAGGGTTGTGCCGTTGTCACTTATTAATGTCAAGTTTGATATACAGTTTACGTATTTTTTTTTTATGATTAAAGGGTACAGTATTGTGACACTTCATTTGTGTCTTAATTTATTCATTTGTAAAGTTTAACAAACTTTAATGTTATGTTTGTGCAACTTTAACTGGTGGTAAATGACCCGCGGGGTCACGTTGCCGGCCGTGACGAACATGACCCAGCTGGGTATACAAGACAGAACAGCAGCAGAGAAAGAGAGGAACTGGAGGCAACATCACTTCCTCACGGGACAACACGGCGCATGCGCATCGCACGGCGAAGAGGGTGTGCCTGCATAATGTGATGCTTTAGGAGACACGGTAAGCAGTCTCCAGGAAAAGGACGTAACCCCCCCCCCCCCCGACCGCCAGCACGGCCTCGAGTTGTGTGTAAGGGGGTGCCCCTTGTGAGTGTTGTTTGTAAGTGTATGAGTGTGTGTGTAAGTAAGGTAAGAGCCGGAGCGGGAGGTGGGAGGTTTGACAGGGAGGGGGGGGCGGGCTTGAGCGGAGGGACCCGCTCCTATCCCCCCCCCCTCCACTCCACGGACTGCCGGAGGGAGCTGCTACTCTCCCCCCCCCCTCCAAGGAATGCAGGAGGGAGCTGCTACTCTCCCCCCCATCCCCGGACTGCAGGAGGACCAGGTATTTAAGAGAACTTACCATGGTAAAAAAGGCCCTAGCTTAATAGGCTAACACTATGTGCAAACGTGTGGGGTATTAACACAAATGACCAATCTTGCTGACATGTAATCACTTTGGGTACAGAATCTGCATAGCCTCATTGCCAAGATGGCATCTTATCTTTTTGGTAACAAAGTGCTGTTCATTTCTATGGGTCCCCCCTCCACTGGCTGCAGGGAGGGACCCGCTACTCTCCCCCCCCCTCCCTCCACGCGACACTCGGGCTGGAGCACTCATACATCCACACCATACACACACACACAACACAGGCACTCACGCATTCCTACACACACACGAGCGCACACCACATGCAGCACTCACGCACTCACAAACACACACACAGACAGGCACTCGCATCACACCACAGACCGTAACCCACCCCCACCGCCGCAGTACAGGGCCCGCCGTTCCGTAGCGCAGCGCAGGGCCCGCCACCCCCCAAACCCCCACAGCCACAATGGCTTCCAACCCCCGACTTTGGGAAACAAAAGCACAAGACGTTGTACAGCCAAATACATCTGTAAAGTGCAGTTGTTGTTTATTTCTATATAATAATTGGGTGCAGTGTGCAGTGTGGTGCAGTGTGGTGCACTGTGTCAGTGGTGCAGTGTGTGTGAGCAATGAGGAGTGTGTGTGCAGTGTACAGGGGGTGTGAGTGGTGAGCAATGAGCAGTGTGGTGCAGTGTTGTCTCAGTGTGGTGCCGTGTGAGCAATGAGAAGTCTGTTATGGTGCAGTGTGCAGTGTGTGTGCAAGGTGTCCCCCCCCAAATGAGCAGTGTGTGTGCAGTGTGCAGTTGTGTGTTGCAGGTATGTAGTTGCAGTGTCAGTGTGTGTCAGTGTGAGCAATGAGCGTGTGTGTGCAGTGTGCAGTGTGTGTGCAGTGTGAGCAATGAGCAAGTGTTGTGTGCAGTGTGAGCGTGTGATGAAGGTGTGTCCAAGGAGGCAGTGTGTGTGCAGTGAGTGTGTGGCAGTTGGGTTCTGCAGGTGTCAGTTGTGTGCAGTGTGAGCACTGCGCAGTGTGTTGTGCAAAGGTGGCAGTGTGTGTGTGCAGTGGAGCAATGAGACAGTGTGTGTGCAGTGTGAGTGTGTGTGCAGTGTGTCAATGAGCGTGTGTGTCAGTGTGCAGTTGTGGTGTGCAGTGGTGTGCAGTGTCAGTGTGTGACAGTGTGGCCAAGGATGCAGTGTGTGTGCAGTGTGACAGTGTGTGTGCAGGGTCTGTGAGCAATGAGCAGTGGTGTTGCAGTGTGCAGTGTGTGTGCAGTGTGTGTGCGTGTGTCAGTGTGTGCAGTAGTGGAGCAAAATGAGCGTGCTGTGGCAGGTGCAGTGTGTGGCAGTGTGTCAGTGTGTGCAGTTGTGAGCAAATGCGCAGTGTGGTGCAGTGTCTGCAGTTGTGTGTGCCGTGTGTTCAGTTGTGCAGTGTGAAGCAAATGAGCAGTGTGGTGAAGTGTGTGGGAGTGTCAGTGTGCGCAGTGTGCAGGGAAAATTGGGGGCAGTGTGTGTGCAGTGGCCAGTATGTGTGGCCAGTGTGGCAGTGTGAGCAAGCAATGAGCAGTTGTGTGTGCAGTGAGTGTGTGCAGTGTTGTTGTGCAGTTGTGCAAAAAAAAAATGTAAAAAAAAATTTTTTTTTTAAATTTTTTTTTGTTTTTTTTAAACGGAAGCCACGGGAGGAAAAAAACGCGGTTAGAACCGATAGCGGGTATTATAAAGAGGCGACGGTTTTATAACGGGGGTGTAGCTGTATATATATATATGATATGGTTATATGTGTATATGCGATATATATAATATAATATATAGTATTCTATATATAGAGGACATATGAGAACCAGGGGATCCTGAAGCCAAAAAGACGACAGACACCACATGGCAGGTGTATCCAAAAAAAGTGTATTCAGTAAACACAGGCGCCAACGTTTTCGGTCCTCCCAACGGGACTTCCTCAGGGCACCACAGTGGCTGACTGGTGTTAATGAATACACTTTTTTGATACACATACCGCAGTGTGCTGTCTCTTTTGGCTATCAGGTCCCCTGGTCTCCATATGTCTACATACTCTCTATGGGACAAGCATCTGCTCCTGCAACAAAACCGTGAGGTGAGTGACCTAATCCCATACCTGACTATAATATATTATATATATATAAATATATATATATATATATATAATAGATATATATCATATAATAGATATATGTATATATATATGTATAAATATATATATATGTATATATAATATATATATATATATAATATATAATGTATATATATATATATATCTATACTATATATATATAATATATATTATATATATATATATATATATATATCATAATATATGTATCGTTAATTAAGTTATGGTGCGTAAAAAGTGCAAAAAACAAAAAACCCTCACCATACAGCATATAACAAATGGAATATTAATGTGTGCTCATTTGCAGTCTTAGATAGGTCTGCAACCCTGCTTTCACCATTATAGTAACAGAAGATGAGGTTGAAAAGATTAGTCCATCAAGGTTTATTATATTATAACCTACATTCTTTATCACCCCAGCATAGAGGCTTCTACTGCAGCAGGGATTTTGGGAAATTACATGCAAATGAGGCACACAGTGGGATATGGTTTTGAAGCAAAAAAAGTGGACTGCATGCTCATTTGCTTGTCATTTCCCCGAATCCTTGCTGCAGTGGAAGCGTGCTGTGTGGGGGTGATTGGTTAATGGTTGAAATGAAAGCAGGGTTGCAGACCTGTATAGACATGCAAATGAACAAACAGTAATATATTCCATTTTTATTGAGCCATGTGTGCGTTTGGGATATAGGTATACCTCCTCCTAGCAGTAATACTGGTAAGGGCCAGGTTTGCAAGGAGCAAGCAATATGGGTTTTTCCCCACTTCAGGCAGTGCAGTGAGTCAGTGAAGGCAGTGCATCAGGCTCTGGTCCAATTACGAATAGGGGTGGTGTTGTTGAGCTGGCTATGTTTAGCAACTTCTATTTAGGCAGTTGGTCTCTACCCTTGAAAGAGACAGGGTACCCATGCCAAGTGCCAGGGCTATGGGTAATCCCATACCGCTACCCTAAACCGGGGAGGAGAAGAAAAGAACCACTCTTATTGCCCTTGGCCAGGAGTGAGTTCGGAAACATCTGAAGGTGAATATCTTTTGAGTGCTGTGTGCATGTGATGAGGCTGCTACCAAAAGGAGATCAAATAAAGCCATATGCATTTATCTTACCTCTGCCTTAGTGTGCAAGTATATTGGGAGGAGAGGGACAAGTTCTCTTGCAGTACTTCACCACACCACTGGGCGGATCGCACACGATGTAGGCGATGACCTTTAGAAAGAATTCGGGCCACAACCCAGAGCTGTCCTGGTATTTCCCTTTACCCATCCTGCGGGAGAGACCAGGGCCCCTGTACCAGCAGGTATGCATACCAGACCGAGTGTAACAAGAGCAGTAGTCCCTGAGGAGACCCTATGTGAGATTGAGTGAGGGATCTTTCTACTGTGGCCAGTAGATCTAGTTTCAACTATCATGGCTCCTACTATTGTCACAAAAGCGACGATGATGGACGGGGAACTGAGAAAGTGGGAGATGTCACAGCACTGACATGTACCTGTGAGGATTACTGACGCACGCCTACCCGCGCTTCCTCTCGTGCTAGCTCTGCACGCGTGGGGAACCTTCAGCCGCATACTCCATCTACTGACGCACAGCGGGCATGCGCAGCAGCAGTGACTCACCTGAGCGCGCCACTGGGCTCCGATTCGCCTCAGTCGGCCGCCGCTCCCAGTGCAGCCGCGCGACCACATGCATGTAGCACCACGCCTCCAGCTCGGTGGCAACTACATCATCAGAATCATAAGCATACTAACAGCTGTACCGCTCTAAGGCTGGAACCTATCACAAGGCTATCTGTGGAGGTGGGCCCCCCCCCGTCGCCTCTCTCCACACCCATGGGGATTGGGCTAAATCAGCCTCTTATAATGCTTCAGCTGTGCCACTGCACCTTTGCTGAGAATAAATGTGTTTTCTCTGTGTTTGTCCTCTGCTGATCCATATCTTGTCTTGTCCTGTTGCTCTAATAAACTTCAAGCCTGTCCCCTTGTAACAACGACACTGGCTTCCTGACAACCCTGTTTCTGGATCCTGAACTTGGCTTGAACTTAACTACCTGCTCTCTCCAACTCTGACCTTGGCATAGTCCATTCCACGCTCAGGCACTCTCCTTGACACTACTGGCAAGAATATACTACCCTACCTGGACGCCTCCTCCCACTCCATGACCCTGCTACCAAAACTATCCTTACCTTCAGAGGGCACCCGTAGTCTGTGGACTGGGTGTTTACCTATTACCCCATCTCAGTACCGGGGTCTCGTCTACTGTTTGTGGTGAGAACAGCGTAAAATAGGCTCCGCCACACAAACATCGACCCCGTGAGGTAGGGAAATGGTGGCATCTCATGCCGCATGTTCCCAAACTCGAGAAGTACTTAGAGCAGTACTGATCGTCGCAGACTCCTACAGAAGGACTTAAGACCCATCTTACAAGTACTACAGGCCTAACTACCCACCTTCTCCCCACTCCTCTCTACTCCTCCCGGCTAACCCATTTCTTCAGAACCACGGGATCCCCATCCTAACCAGACTCCGGAGATCCCTTAGAATGTCGTGGGTTCCTCAAACGGTGAGAAAGCGTAAATAAAAACCCACAGTCTGAGGTTATTTTTGCAAAACAGGAATATTTAAGTCAAGTGCACAACGGAGAAAGCTTTGAAAAAAACTCTCTACAATAACACGTTATGCCATATATTTATACCCAAAACTAGTCACGTCACTTACTATTATTCATTGTAATACATAACACTACTAAAGCGATTGTATTTGTAATACAATAATATAAAATACGGATTACTGTCTGTAAGCTAAAAATACAGTTGGGGTTAATGTGAGGTCAGTTCGGCCACGGGCAAATTGTATGAGAAACAGTTATCTTAGACTACTAACGAGGCATTTCTCATAATATCTGGCTGTGTAACTTCAATTTTGGAAGCTTGAGTGGATGAGGAAACGATCAATAAGTCAGTGGACGAAAAAATTCATGGCTGTTTCACACGTTTGTTTAACAGAAATGAAAACACAGAAATTAAGACTCAAGAAGACAAGACAAGATGGAGGATTGAAATATTCAAACAAAAGGTTTATCCTAAAGCAGTTATGTTGTTATGTCAGACCCCCAATGTCGCAACTTCGTCAAGTGCTTTATACAGTTCAAGATTGTCACCATACCGTTCCTTACACCAAGATCTAAAGTAGCCAATATTGTTTCACTGTCACAATGGTGACGGTTGGCCTGGTCCTCTCCCATCTGGGAAGAGAGACGGGGACTCCCACAAGATTTATGGGCAATTCACCAAGAGTTCAGACGTGTCATTCGACACCCCAGCAATAAAATAAAATTACTGCTGCGTCCTCCCTTTCACCTTCACGCAGGGGACCCGTCGGTGGCCAGGTATGCCTTGCATTCCGGGACATCGCTTCAGAGACGGGTGGAACAGCGAGGCTTTTCTTCAGCCTTTTTGGCAGGGACTTTCGAACAACTGAAGGATGAACTCACCGCGGCAGGTTAGGACGGCCCAGCGGACCCTGAAGGAGCTTATTATAGCGGTCGCATTGTGTGGATCAGCGTCTGCAGGAGAGGAGATCGAGCTTACGACGTTCATCAGGTATCCGACAAGTCACGCTGGTTCACTCCTCTTTTCCCAGAGATTCCGCTAACGATGTTCCGGAACCCATGCAATTAGCGCAACAGTATCCATCTCTGAGAAAACAGGTCGTCGAGCGTCCGCCTTGGTCTCTACTGCAGTAATCCGGGGCCAACTGGCTATTCGCTGCCCTTTCAAGTCCAGAGAAGAACACTCTCCAACCTCTATTACCAAGGGGGGGAAATCCCTTACCAAACAGGAATTTTGATCCCTTCCAGTGTCGCTCCAGATTCAGGGCTTCCCGGTTGCTGCATCCATTCATCGATTCCGTTACGGAGGTAATTTGATAGATCAAGAATTAGCTCTTAGAAGGATAACATCACTCTGGAAAAAGAAAGCCCCGCTGGGCCTAGAGGCCATTGATGGACGTCCTCTACACCGGCCTTCATTATTTATACAGACAAGCAAATTGTCCCTCTGAGCGGCAAACCCACTGGAGGAATCCCTGGCCGTCATTCACTTCCGTCTGTTGAAATCCCATTTTGGGCCTCTCTGGCTCCAACATCATAAACCCACATATGATTGGCCAAACAAATCCCATTCTCTTGGAACCAGCGGGGCTCCAAGGAACTGCGCTGTTACCGCGGCTGTTGCTTTAGGTGACTTGGTCTTTGGTGGAGCGGACGAGTTTTATGTGAGCCAATGGATCCAGGAATCTCTGCACTTTAATTGCGGTATGGTGGTTAGTATGGGCCCGTTCATCTGGGATGAAGAGCATGATGCGTAGGAATATTTAATTTATAAACCCTCTCGAGTAGGTGCACTTTCAACTTGCCTGTAGAGAGACTCAAAAACATGTATTGGGGCATTACAATACTTATTAATGTTTTATTACCAATGATGGACTTAATTTGTCCTTGAACTACTGATAGTTCATAAGTCATTCCCATAAGTGTCCTCATAGGGAGATTTAAATTAACCTAGGAACAAATCTGTATCAATGTGATTTACTTACTGTTTTTAAACATCCGCATATAGACAGAGGTATCTCCTATATTGCTCCTATATTTAAACTGAAAAAGCTAATGTGGACTTGGACTGTCTACAATCTAAAATCATAAAGACTTTGGGCTCAGCATTGTAAAACCAATTGCTTCATAATCAACTCTATCCTGGTTGCAGGCCATATCACTAGACCTGGAAAACTACCAGAGCTGTCCCAATCTTTCAAAAGTGGGGACAAAAACAATGTCTCAAATATAGACCAATATCTCTTCTCCCATCCACACTGCTCTCATTATTGACCTCACTGTAATCTCCTCCGAGCAAATGGTATCAACCTTTTTATTAAATACTAACTAACCTTAAAACTTGCCCCCACAATTAAACATCCCAATAGCCGCAATCATGGCTATGATTCCCACAGGGTCACCCTACCAACGATTGCGGCCAAACACTGCTATCTACAGCATTTTCCCTCACCTGCATCTCTGTAAAATTCCCCTCAAACCGTAGAGGAAGATCTTAAGGGCAGGGATTTCCTTTCCTATGTCTGATTTTTGCTGCAACTTAACTTTCTATTATAATTTCCCTCTACGTATTCGTGTGAAGTGCTGAGAACTTTTTGATGCTATATATATAAATAAGTCATATTCCACTACAATACTACCAAGTCGATGGACAAAAATGTGTTTCACTCCCAATAAACAATTACTAACTAGACAAATGCCCCTAGGGGCCCAATTCCAGTCTGGCCTCCACCCAAACACTCCATGTAACATTCTGTAAAATGTGAATGCCTTGACATATAAATATACCCGCTCACTTATGTCACTGATTTGCAAATATGGATCCTTGCCTTTAACTCTATACCTAAACAGATCCAAAACGAGAGGTGACTCCTTATGCACCCCTTCATGGCAAAAACCATTCTACAATATTTTAACAATAATACTGCTTTATAATAAAATAGGACAACCTATGGAAAAAATAAATGGTTAAAAGTTCTAAAATAATCACATATTCAGATAATAGTCAATGCGTTTGTATAGGACTTCATTCTAAATTTCTTGATAATAACCTCTTGAACAGTGCCGAACAACTGACAGCGTTATTTTTTTTTTTTAAAGACAATCAGAGAAAAATTTCAGAGCTTGTTTATGGGCAATTTGCCCAGCCCGGGGGCATTTCGCAAAAAGACCTTGAGAGAGCGAGCAGATAACAAACAGCTTATCAGTCTTCTAAATATTAATTACTGAATTGAATTCAGCTCAAAGTTAAAAGGGAGCTCTCTCCACAGCAATTAAATGAAAAAAAAGGTATAGCTCTCTAAAAATAAAAATATGGCCTCTCAAAAATAAAAAATGGCCTCAAAAATAAAAATATGGCCTCTCAACAATAAACACAAAATTTGGCCCCTCTAAAAATAAAAAATGTTGCCTCTCAAAAAATAAAAATATGGCCTCTAAAAAACATATGGCTCTCAAAAATAAAAATGGACAATAACTAAACTGAGGTTAGCATAAAATTATAAACACACATATATAATTTAAACAATACGTGTGAGCTTAAAATCTATTGACAAATATCTTATCCTATAGAAATGCAATTCGACGTTCTTTTAATGTTACACACAATAGGAAAACCACAATTACAGACACACCAAAGAAATAGACACAAACTTCTCTCCTACACAGCGAATCAACTTCTCATATAAAAGCCTGCTTTAAAACTATTGTATTCCATGCTCCGGAGCTTTTGAGTTAACTTTTCGTATATTTTGCACATTCCTTTGGAAAAATGTTTTTTTTTGGCGCGGTTGGCTGATGTTTATCTGATTCTCTTTATAGGTACCATTAGAACAGAAGGAAAAATAATTTTTCTGGTTTAAAAGAACCTATTCGTGTGGCCAGTACGAACAACCCTTTTAAAAATTCTATTCCTTTTCTATACTCTCTCTCTTAGGGCCCTGCTCTGCACTTACTGGCAACATGTCCCTACCCCTTTTTACACTATAAACATCTTGCCCTTCCAAACACTTTCTGTCCTTCCCAAACAATATACAGTCTCTAATGTATCCCCATTTCTGCATGATAACATTCATAAAAAATAAACCTCAAAAACTACTTCCTCACCCAACGTATGCCTTGATTATCATCGGCAAATTCACTTGCTATTTCTTTAAAATCTTTCTTGTTCACTTGTTATTATTTAACTTCTGTCCTGGTTTAAAAGTCAAAAGTAAGCCAACGGGACCCTCCTGTCCCAACAGAATTATTTTGACCCATATAAGTAAGGTATGTTTCCACTGTGGGATTCAAAAACACATTGAGACGGCGCCCCTGAGCTTCTCAATCCACAGAAAAATAGCCCTCTTCATCTTTAAACATCTGCGCAATTAGTTTGATACTAGCTACAAACAGTGCCATTCACTGGCCAACAAAATTATTTATATGGTCTCTTTGTTCTTGTATTCATTCTTTTATTATTTTCGTCTGCAGACACACAATCCTTTGAGAATGTTGGTTTCCCATTATCCCCTGTTACAGAAATCAAAGTTAATTGAACGGTACAATACTTTCTTCGGATACAGAAATCAAATTTAATTGACTGTACAATACTTCTTCCGGGGCTACAATAATCATATTAATTGGCAATGTACAATAATTCGGCTACAGGCAACAAAGTTAATGACCTGTACAATTTCTTTAGCGTCGTTACAATAATCGCGCCAAGCTGATTTTACGTACAACTCTTTTGGAATGTTATTGTTCGGAATAGGGTAATATGCCAAATAAGGACCTGTCACAAGACTGTTCCCAATCATATTTTCTCACCATAACTATACCAAGAGAAAAATGAATCACTTCCAGGGGGTCCAACCCAGTACTGATAACCTTATACTTTTTCACAGGGATACAGATAAAGACTTCTAACCAGATATCCATGAACTCACTGGTATTGTTACATGACAAACAGAGGCAGCAAATGTACAATCCAGGGACCCGTCCAGCCAGGACAACAAAAAAATATTTAATCACAACCCCGGACGGTCTGTAAACAATCCCTTTAGCATACAACACTCACCTTCATCACCAAAAACACCAAAGCTTTTCCGGGACTCTTACTTTAGCCCTAACAACTCTTACACTCTTACCACTTTAAATGAATACAGGAACAGAGATATAAATTCACGTGAAACTGCTAGGGATTCTTTTCTCGCACATCAGATAAGATACCGTTTAAAAACAGCTCCAAGCATCACCAAAACATTTTAACGGCGTTTGTCTAAAAATGCAGGTAGCCGTACCTTGATTAATATGAGCACTCAGGTTTGAGTTGATGGAGGAGTGATATCGGTGCTCGATTACGATGATATTAGTCCCTATTCGGGAATGCGCCATATGAGAAAAGGCGTAAATAAAAAACCACAGTCGAGCGTTATTTTGAATAACACCTGAATTCTATTCAAGAAAGTGAACAACGGGAGACGCTTTGAAAAAAAAACCTCTTAACAGATAACACGTTTTATGCCTTTTATTTATACCCTAAGACACCCCTTATGGGGGGGGCTTGCACGTCATTAATATTCATCCTTTTGTAATATACAATACTAAAGATATGTCATTTTTGAATACATAATAGCATGGATAACTGTCTGAAGCTAAAAATTATATGGGGTAAATTGATTCAATTCTATGCCACTGGGACATGTATGAGAACCAGTTTACTTAGACTACTGACGAGGCTTGTTTCATCATATCTGGCCTGTTTTTTTAACACTTTTCAATTTGGAAGCTGATTGGCTAGGAATGATCAATAAAGTCAGCTAGGAGCGAAAACATCCATGCCTGTTTCAACGTTTGTTTATACAGGAAATGAAACACAGAAGAATTAAGGACTCACAGATACAAGACCAAGATGGGGATGAAATATGCAAAAAAAAATGGCTTTATCCTAAATGTGTTATGTGAATATGTTCTAGAACCCAAGGTCGCAACTGTCAAGTGCTATACAGTTCAAGATGTTCACCATCCCGGTTTTTTTTTTTCATTACAACCAAAGATCTAAAGTATCCAATATTTGTTTCATGCTCAAGGTGACGCGTTGGCCTGGGTCATCTCCTTCTGGGAACAGAGAGGGGATCCTCACACAAGAGATTGGGCAATTCACAAAGAGTTCAGACGTGTCTTCGACACCCCCGCCATAAAAATTACTGCTAGTTCCTCCCTTTTTCACATCACGCAGGGGGAACCGTCGGTGGCCAGGTATGCCTTGCAAATTCCGACAATCGACTTAGAGGACAGGGTGAGAACAGCGAGGCTCGTTCTTCGCTTTGGGCAGGGACTTTTAGAACAACTGAAGGATTGAACCACGCGCAGGAAGAGCCCAGCTGCCTGGAGGAGCGTTATGCGGTCTTGCATTGTGTGATAGCGTCTGCAGGAGAGGAGATCCGAGCGTCACGACTTCATCAGGTATCCGACAAGTCCACTTGCTTGTGCACTCCCTTTTCCAGAGGATCCGCTATGATGTTCCGGACCCATGCCAATTGGCGGGGCAACAAGCTATCCCTCTCGAGAAAAGCGTCGTCGAGACGTCCGGCCTCTTGTCTCACGCCGGAATCCGGGCCAAATGGGCTCTTTCGCTGCCCTTCCAAGTCAGCGAAACACTCCCAACTCCTATAGTACCAAGGATCCTACCAAAACAGGATTTGATCCAGGCGCTCCAGATTCCGGGACCCGGTTTTGCTTTTTTGATGCATCTGCATTAACGATTCGGTAGGAGGTAATTTTATGAGATCAAGGGAATTCGCTAGAGGATTAAAACATCCTCTGGAGAAGAAGAAAGCCCGCGGGGCATAGAGGCCATTGATGGACGTCCTCTTACAACCGGCCTTCATATTCTACCAGAAAAGCAAATTCGTCCCTCTACGAGCAAACTCACCTTGAGGAAAATCTCCATGGAGTCATTCACTCTCCGTCTGTTGAATAATTTTCGGGCCGTCTCTGGCTCAACGTCATAAACCACACATATTGCATTGGGCCATACACAAAAACAAAATTCCATCTCTTGGTAACCAGCGGTTTGCTCCACGGACCTGCGCTGTACCGCGGACCGCGGAGATTATTTGCAGCTGTGAAGAACCCTGCAACAGAGGTAACAGTGTAACTTTGACCAGGCCTGTTACTCAAGACTTCTGAGAGATGTCCTTTGCAAGATCAAATCTGAAAGATCCTTCCCCCCCCCATCGGTCTTTCAAATGTCCTATAGATCTTTTGCAGGGTTCTCATCCTCCCCAGAGGGTAATATATTCTGCTCTCTTCCTGAGGACTAAGGCCATTGCTCAGATTAAAATCAGGAGAAATCTTTAAAGAAAGGCTTTATCAAGGAGTCTTCTTCACAGCGGGGCAGGGTTTTTTTTGTCAAGAAAAGGATGTGGCACACTTCGCCGTGCTTGATACGAGGATTGGGAATGCGGGAGCGGTGGGGGGGGTAGTTTGGGTTAGGTTAGAGGGTTAAACAAAAGATTACCATTAAATTAAAAAAGAATACCCTACCTCTAATATCCAGAGTTGTTTGGACCGTCTCCACGAGAGCAAACCATTTTCAAAAAAAATTGGATCTGACGTGGCGCTTATAATTTGTGAGGGATTCGACCAAAACGGCGACGAGTGGAAAAACGGCCTTCAAACACAAGGAGGACGGCCCACTTACGGAAGACACGGTTCATGGCCGTCGGGGCTTCTGTGCAACGCTCCTGCGGTCTTCCAGGATTTTGTTAAAAACGAAAAGATTCAGGAGATCTCCTCAATAACTTTCTATCGCTTTACATCGACGCCATTTGATTTTCTCTAAACTCTCCCAGCAAACAATAATCAAAGTCAAAAAGAAAAACAGGTATACTATGCCTCCGTCAAGAAAAACCATTCTACGTCCAAAATTAGGACAAATGTAATTTTCTATAAACCTCTACATACTTTCTTTACGGGATATCAGTTCTGAACTCTGGGTTTCCTTCAATGGAACCCTCCAAACTGAACTGAAAGCCGTCGTGGATTGGACGTCCCCAAAGGTTTCTAGGTTTTTTTTTGCCAATATTTACGAAGATTTATTAACAAACTTTCATCAAATTGTCGCTACATCAATACGGCTATCACTAAGAAAAGGAGCGGACATCAGTCTGGCCACTTTGCAGCTACTCAGGCCCAAGAAAGGGATGATGGGACTTCTTAAAAGAAAGACAAACCTTTGTTCAGCACGCGGTCCTGATTCCACCAAATCCAAAACTTTCCGTTCACATTAGAGGGTGGATCCACCGAAATCTGGAAGCCGGGCGCAATTTTGTATCAAAAGTAAGGTCGCCTTCAGGCCTAATCTACACCTTGTGCACTTCTTTCAAAGAAAAGAAATTGTTCCAGCACAGCAGAACCAAAATTTAGGATGAGGTTGGAAAATGGTGTTAACAGAGAATTACTAGCTATCAGCTCGCTTGGAGGAGTGTGAAGGACATATGTGGAGGGTACGGAGATCCCAATAACGATTTTAAAGGATCACAAAAAAATCTATGATTTGGGAGAGAGGTGACTCAACGCCTGGGAGCCGTCAGGGGCCCTGTGGTCTCTTTTTTTCCCGCCTAAACATAATTATTTATTTTATACCTGGCTCAAAGAGAACTTGAAAGGCAGGACGCTCTTTCTCGTCAAAATTTCTAAAACCCGTGGACAGACAATACCGAGACCAGACAGTAAATAAACAATACTTTCTTCTAAAAATTATCATATCCGCCAATACTTTACATAGACGGACATTTCTCTGGAATAAGTCACAAAACATTCAGAGGGTTCTCGAGGTTTCCGGAAGGTCCCCCCTCCCTCCTGTCTCTCTCAATGACGGCCACCACCTCCCCTCACCCCGCTGGAAAAACCACATTACTGGAGTGGGGCCACCACATCACTAAAAAACCTGCGGGTTCATCTGGGTACCAAAGAAGAAACTACGGACCTATTGAATGGGACACTCTGATGGGGCACACAACATGCGAGGATATATCAGCCGAATTTGTCAAAGCTTGCACCACATGCGCCCGGAAAACAAGGTCCCCCGCAGTCAATAAACCTCATTTGTGGATATTCTTCCTCTTCCCATCCTGATCGCCCCTGGAAACCATTTGTCAATGGAGTTCATCGTTGAGCTGGCCTATTTCAGGGGGCAAATGAACACTATTTTGGTACTCATGGACCGCTTCTCTAAGCAAGGCACATTTAATATTCCACCCGTTAAGGGCCTACCCGGACCTTCTACTCTTGGGGAATATCTTTACTAAAAAAAGGAAATCTTTCCCGTTACCATGGGGAAATTCACTGACAACGGGTCTCGACGGGACGGGCGGGTCCCAGTTCATTCCAATATTTGGGCAGGCGGTTCTCAAAAAAAAGTTGGGTATAGGCCCTGCACTTCTCTTCCGGTACACCCCAGACTAACGGAACAAACAGAGAGAAGGGAAGAAGGAAGCGTGATGGGTAGTCGTGCAGGGTGAAATCCATAGTTTAAGAAGAAGGGCGACTCTTGGAAAGATTCACTCTTTAAGGAATTGTGGGCAAACTCAGCCCAGGGAAGGAGTTCCGTCCAATCGTCTTGG
Organism: Ascaphus truei; assembly: GCA_036426205.1. Classification (NCBI taxonomy): domain Eukaryota; kingdom Metazoa; phylum Chordata; class Amphibia; order Anura; family Ascaphidae; genus Ascaphus; species Ascaphus truei. Next base: position 83,792 of record WSYH01001931.1, read on the forward strand.
GTGTTAGTGACGAAGCAGCGCAGGTACTGCTCCAAGGACTGGTTGGTCCTCTCTGTTTGTCCGTTAGTCTGGGGGTGATACCCGGAAGAGAAGTGCAGGGCTATACCCAACTTTTTTGAGAACGCCTGCCAAAATTTGGAGATGAACTGGGACCCCCGGTCGGAGACGATTGTCAAGGGAATTCCATGGAGACGGAAGATTTCTTTAGTAAAGATATCCGCCAAAGTAGGAGAGTCCGGTAGGCCCTTAAGTGGAATGAAATGTGCCTGCTTAGAGAAGCGGTCAATGAGTACCAAAATAGTGTTCATGCCCCTGGAAATAGGCAGCTCAACGATGAACTCCATTGACAAATGGTTCCAGGGGCGATCAGGAATGGGAAGAGGAAGCAAAAATCCCTGAGGTTTACTGCGGGGGACCTTGTTCCGGGCGCATGTGGTGCAAGCTTTGACAAATTCGCTGATATATCCTCGCATGTTGGGCCACCAGAATGTCCATTCAATAAGGTCTGTAGTTCTCTTGGTACCCAGATGACCCGCAGTTTTGGATGTGTGGCCCCACTCCAGAATTTTCCAGCGGTGAGATGGTGCCGCAAAGAGACAACCGTCCGGAACCTCGAGACCCTCTGGAATGTTGGACTATTCCAGAAGAATGTCGTCTAGGAAAGTATTGGCGGATATGATATATTTAGAAGGAAGTATTGTTACTGTTCTGGTCTCGGTTCTGTCCACGGTTAGAAATTGACGAGAAAGAGCGTCTGCTTTCAAGTTCTTTGAGCCAGGTATAAAATAAATAATATAGTTAAAGCGGGGAAAAAAAGAGACCAGCGGGCCTGACGAGCTCCCAGGCGTTGAGCACTCTCCAAATACATAAGATTTTTGTGATCCGTTAAAATCGTGATTGGACTCTCCGTACCCTCCAACAGATGCCTCCACTCCTCCAAAGCGAGCTTGAT